>JAASLG010000428.1:0-17186 GCA_013365235.1 Cercospora sesami | reverse complement strand
CATGTCAGTGGCGTCAATACAACGCCAACTTTGCCGCCAAGTGCTGGCGCTTGCATGTACCGTAGGTCCGCGTCGACGCTGCTGCAGAGTAGTAGCGAGAGCAGGCTCTGCAATCGGTCTGTTAACTGCATCTTTTGGTGTTCCAATCCCAAGTTGATGTCATTCACGAGAAGTTAAGCTTTCGCATTGAGTGAGATCGACCATGTGCAGCGAGTGATCTCCAATCGTGCTTCCTGCATGTGCACGACACGACAACGCACTGGATATACCTTGCAGCGCCACGCGAATTCGTCTCTCGGTGGCGGCCAACGCACCGTGTGCACCCTCCATCACCGCATCGTACGCGTCTCTCCTCAACATCGGAGACATTGCCTTCCGAACGGCGGCGTTGACTGTCGACGTACTGCTCTTGCTTCGCGAGGACAAAATTGCCGATGGACACTGCTCCCGACCGCATGTGGACCACAGCTTGGCTCGGTGGCTTGTCGTCTCCAGAAGAGCTGATGTCGGCCTCGCTCGGACTTCATCTTCCCCAGAATTTCGTCCGGACTCGGATATGGTTGCACAGTCCATAAGAGTGGTGCGGAAGCGCCGAGAATTCATGCGCCAAGTGAAGCGCTTAGGCTGCCTCACACAGCTCACCCACGTCACCTCACCGCAACACGAATTCCTTTTCGCCCAGGACCAGATCCGGCGTCAACTTCCTCAATTCGTCGTTCATGATCCCGTTGACGAAACAGAAGCCCAAGAACTTGTACCTGCTTGCCTCGTTGTCCGGCCGCAAAAGAACAGGATGCCGACTGCCATAAGGCAAAACTATCCGATCTCCTACTTGGCATTCGATGTGTCCAAGCCCAATGAATCCGTTGCTCGTGAAAAAGAATGCATCACCGTGGCAGAGATGCCGAAAATATAGCTTCCATAAGCCGTAACGTCTCCAGGCCACTTTGGTAAGTCCAGACACATGTCCACGCAGGAAGCGGCGGCTCCAGACATCGAAAAGGCGAAAAGAGAACATGGAGACTTTCTCTTCATCTTCGCTCGCTGCTAAATCCAAATCTTCTGCCGATCCAAGCATGGATGCGAGACCTTCTGTTGTTCCGGCGTTGCGACCAAGCTTCTCGTAAGGACTCCCAGCTCCTTCCATCAGATCCAGCACCGATTGAAAAGCTGCCTGCTCGTTCTTGGTCAACATGATCGGCCCATCAGAGAACAATCCCAAAGGTGCTTTCAACAGATCTAGAGCGCCGGTCTTCAAATTGTCCCAGTATACCTTTCTCGTCCTCTTATGGATAGTCTTCACCACAACGTCAAACTCCAGTCCTCTGAGCACCAGCAGTTGCCGTCGGACACTCAAGCTGGATTTGGCAGTCGCACATTGGAGTCGATTCGTCCAAGGTAAGACCCGATTATCTCCTCCGTTCTCACTCGCGCTTCTCTTTGCCTCTCTGGAGGCATCCACAGGTGTAAACAGATACTGACTGAAATCGCCGGTGTCAATCCAGCTCTGGTCCATCGCTTTACCAGCATAGCTGAAGTCCACGCACCAAGATGGTAGCTCCAGATCCGACCTGTCGCACTTGACCAAGCCCAGAATGTGAATATTCCCACTTGCGAGAATGGAAGCATATGTCGCTTCAGCGTAGACCCACGGAACCGGTTTCTTGTAATCAATCTCAACAAGAGCACTTTCAGTCGGCTCGATTATGGCCAGCAGACTATAGACCTTGTCCTTAGGATCCGTCGCTTCCGTCTGCGAATATGCCCAATACATCGAAGCAAGCGTACGCACGCCACTCGACATATACTTGATCCTCTGGAAGCTGAAAAACGGTGCACCGACAAGCTCGACAGGGTCATTCTCTTCTGCCTCGGGCTCTGGCTTCGAGTCATCGTTCTTCCAGATATGCTTCTTCAGATTCGAAGGCTTGAGAGCGCGAAGTTCGCGATCCTCTTTGACTCGTTTGCCAGCACTGACTGCTTCAGTCCAGCGGATCTGGCAATCGGCGAAAATTGCAATTGGATCCTGACGTGCCATCATAAATTCTTGGATACACCAAGTTCGAGTCCACCAGGTCGCTTCGGCATGTTCCATGACTTCAAGCAAGCGTTCTGCGATTTGACGTCGGCCTTCAGGACAATTGCGCTGCCTACACACGAGAGATTGTCAGCATGAAACCCGCTGGCCTAGCGAAACAACATTCGTAGGAAAGGACTCACAAAGGCTCCAAGTCCTCGTCATCCAAATCCCCTAACCAAATAAACACATCCCACGCCAAACTATAGATGTTTCCCATCGCCCTCACCTGCCACGCCTTCTCCTCTTCATCCCGCTGATTGATACAAATCTGATCGACCCATAATCGAATCACATCTCCTTCCTCTCTCCTAATCCTCCTCAACGCGTTGAACAAATTCCTCGTAACAGGAAACTCCACCTCCTCTACACTCTCAAAATTCACAATCGTAATACTCGTCGCATCATCCCAACTACCCCATGTATACGACAAAGCGTTAAAAGCGGGTAATGCTGACTCAGCTGCGTGAGCGGCGATGACCTTTTCTTGATGACGTTCGCGGTAGGATTTTGGCATCCAGGTTCGGAGGTCGCGGATGAAGTCGTCTTTGCTGTTGTTGCGGCGGAAGTAGTCGATCACGCCAGTGGAGTTGAACATGTCGCCTAGCATGTCGCCGTGGAGGGTTGGGGGCGGGCGGCGTGGGGTAGTGAGGTCGATGTCCTGGACGACGAGGTGGCAGATTAAGGGGGAGTAGGGAGGGCCTGGTTGGATTTCGAGGACGCGGATTTGGGAGGTGGGGTTGATTGGGAGGGAGATGTAGAGGGATTGCTGGGTTGTGTTTTGTTCTTCGTTGACTAAGGGAGTTACGGCTGAGGGGATTTCGGGGTCTTCTTCTAGTTCTTCGATGCTGGGCTGTTCGTAGTTGGATGTGATCGTCGTTGGACGTGGCGGTAGTGTAGGTGCTTGCAGCTCCAGATGTGCCGTCTCTTCTTCTGCAACATTGTTTACCTCTCTAGTGACGATGCTGACCTGTGCCATCTGTACTGTAGGGACATTCGGTCGGGCAGGCAGCGGAGGTGGCAGCTCGACAATTTTGGTAGAGCCATCTTCCCTGACAACACCTGTTTCCATGCAGTCGATGCTGAAGACTGCCTTCGAGGCGACAGGCACACGCCGAGGCGGTAGTGGAGGTGGTGACCGAATAGTCTGCATTGTACACCTTCCATCAGTGGCATGCAACGCAGATGCTGAACGCGAACGTAGATATCGCCAGAGGCTGACGGAGACCTTATAGCCTCAGAGGTCACTCAGCTCTGTACGCCAATGGCTGAATCTAGGCTTGGTTCTTTATGCACATGATACGCCACCTGGATTTTGGCGCATGCCTATTTGGAGTTAGTCGTGCTGGGCACTCGAACATCACCGACATATATGAAGGGAGCTGAAAAGGTCATTAACACTAGATTGATATGTATCCCAAAGTCTTGTTCTGTATCTCCAAAACATCGTGTCCTTATATCGGTGTTCCAGCGACCTGGTTTCCATGTTAGCGTATAAGATACTAGACGCTCGAGCGCGCTCACACCTACCTTGACTGGATGTGCCTCCGTGTTGAAGACATACTCATTCTTCCCCTCGTGGTTCACTTGATATTCTGCATCAGGAGCATGGATCAAGTAGCTGTACTTGAGCACTTCCGCAAACCAGAAACTCTCCTGGAAGTTATCGAAGCTGCCGCCACCTGGTGCATTGACGTCCGAAATACTGCTAAAGCCAGAACCGACACGGCAAGTCTCGTTGATAGCCACGAAAGCGTTCCATGCGTAGTCTTGGTATTTGCGATCACCGGTGACGCGATACGCGTAGTAGAAGCTTTCAATAACTTCAGGTCGCAGGACATAAGATCCTGCAACAATCCAGAACCCAGCACGTTCGTAGAATTCGGTCTGGTTCGCGGGGAGAGTAGTGGTATTCCAAGAGAAGGCTTCTGGGCCAATACCCGTAAGAGTCTGGCTGTAAGTTTCCTCGCAGGCCTCGACCAGCTCAAGACCGAAGTTGACGTATTTCTGCTCATTGAGCACGAGTCCGCCCAAGATGAAGTTGCCACCGTCGAAGCACGCAAGATGTTGACTTCCATTGATCAATCTTTGACCATTGTAGTCGGCAAGGAAAGTCAAATCCGGACGGGATGAAGGGTGCGACGCAAGATACTGAATGCTGCTATCCGCTGCCAAGACCCAGCGATCTCTGTATTCGGCGTAGCGAGACGTGTCGTAGACGTACATCTTGATGAGGTACTCGTAGAAGCTGTCGGTGCCTCCGGTCCATGCTCCGCGGGCATTGGTAAATGAGCCATTGTTGATGCCAATTTCAGAGCCGACGAGTCCAGGGAATGGCTCGGCGCTCGGAGGTGATGGGTTCAACAGATAGCTTTCTGCGCGAGATGCGAGGTCCCCGTAGGTGGAGTCACCTGTCAGATCGGAAAGACGCTGCCACTCGAGGATCAAGGTTCCGATAGTGGCCAGTCCATTTGTGTCTGAGCCATCGTTGGTTCGGTTGCCCACGAAGATCTGGTTGTACGGGATACCAGTAGGAGTATCGAATGCAAAACTGAGGTTGTTTGCAAGGTTCTGTGCCTGCACCAGCAGAGACGCGACATTGTCCTTGTTATCAGCCAAGTCTGCCAGAGGTCCACTCAGCAAGTCGTATCCTGAGAGAAGTCCTCCAAGGTAGCGAATAGTTGTCTCGAAAAGCGACACGACTTGGTCGTCGGCGCTCACGCTCCAGTCGATCGAAGGAACGTAGTCCAAAATCTGGTTCACAATCTCCTTCTCTCCCATTACCAAAGCGGTCGAAAGTGCATCTGCTGCGGAAGCGCCCCATCCGTTTCTCGAATTACTGAAACCGTTCGTGACTGGTAGAAGCTCGTCATTAGGAAAAGCATATCTGTCCAAAGGTTAGCTCGAAGCTGAACAGACTCCGCAAGGTGCCGCTCACTCAGAATAGCCCTGCCAGCTGAATTCGAATGCCTCTTTCACGGCATTTGCTCGCTGCTGGGACTCATCCCTGGGTTCTCCTGGATATGGTTGATATTGTGGTAAAGCGGTAGTGAGCGTCGCGGCAGAAATTGCCAAAATAGATGATGAGTAACGCATACTGAGATGCGGGGAAGAAAGGATAGAAGAGAAGAGGAGGATGAAGAGCTGAGCGCAAGGATGCTGCTCGGAGAGAGGCGAGGGCAGACGGAGGGTATATGAAGTGAAAGCTCGCGAGAGAAGAAGGAAGGTGGTAGAGCGGTAGACTTACATGCCGTCTCAACCTCAGTCCCATGTGCATCGAGACCGTTATTAACTGTCGGGTGCAGGCGCGTGCCATGATGGCCTACCAATCCTGGCAATGAGATGCAGCACATTTCGGAGGGAGCTAGGACAGTTCGCCATGATGCCTGTACCGTCTCGAGGAAAGTCAAAACCGGTGCATGTCATTGGAGGCACAGCATCGCGTTTGGCAATTGTCTGCACAGGCGGTGGGGGACTCCTGCAAGTCACTGCATAGCGCAGACGATCCTCATGACCTGCCCGACCAAGTCGCTGCTGGCCGTGAGGTCATGAAGTGGGCGATCGGCTGTGCGGTTGGCGGAAGTGGGAGGTGCACGAGAGGGCGCTGGCAGATTGGGAGAGGTGTAACGCGTCAGGAACAGGCAATTGAGCGGCAAGTTAATCTCGGCCAGCACGGGCCCTCCTCCAGGATTGTGCTGATGTGCTGCTGCGGGCGGGGTGGAGCGATGCGGGCGGAGGTTTGCAGATCCCGCAAAGCTCTCCTCTCACATGCAACGTCGACGCGTGATGTGTTGATTCACATGCATTGATGCATGCTCCTCTTCCTCTTCCATCGCGGGACCTGACATCTCCCCGCACATGTCGTGGAGGAGACATGCGCTGAGATATTTCTGGCGGGCATGAATGCCGAAGCTGTGCACGCTCTTCTGTCGTGGGCCTCTTGTGTCAACGATGCGACACACGAGGAGCGGGATGATGGACTGAACGGCATGTCTCGAGAGAACGTTCTGTCCAGGCAAGAGGAGAAGTCGGGACAACAGGTCACACAATAGTAGCATATGGCTCATTCGGACTCCCTCCACCACACCCAACCACGCGACAGTTGAGCATGACAATACATGTCTCGCTCGCGAGCGGGTACTACAATGAGCATGCGAAGTGAAACAGCGCACAACAGGCAAAGCGTAAAAGTCCAAGTCATCATTGTTCTGAGCTATCATGCTATTGTACACACCATGTCCGTCATTGCAATCGTCATCATTGTTGTCGTCCAAGAGCCATTCAGTCGTGTCGCCATCAGTAGAGCGTAGCGTGCCGGTAGCCGTCAAGGCACCATCAGCATCGCTTTCGTCAGTCATCAGTGTTCTTCCAAGAATATTCCGCACTCCGCCTCGTACAATCTCATGTGTTGCTGCAAGGAACAATAAGCCGCCAAGTCAAGCAGTCAAGCAGTTCCCGTCACTTCAGCCCAAAAAGCTGTCCTCGAGGCAGGCCACCGTAGCCTTGGCCCTGCTCTCCGCGAACCTTTCGCGGCTTGTCGACAAAGTCGTCAGAAGTGGGACGGAAGTCGATCAGGCGCCCATTGTTAGCCTTCATTTGTTGTTTTGCCTGTGGCGAAGGCGGCAGCTCTCCGACCAACACAGCGTTCTCCTGATCGCGGGCGACCCAAATCTCTCTCATCGCCTCGATATGCTTCTCTTCCTCTTCACTGACGAAGATGGCACCCAGCATCCACACAGCAGCTATTTTCTTCGTCACTGGGCTTCCCTTCACTCGCACAGCGAAGTCGGGAGCGCCATATCCTGAAGGACGTAGACCTGAAGTCGCCGCATCGACGAATGCTTGTAAGAGGTCCCTGAATCGCACGCCACCAGGCTGGCGAACGCGAATGCGCTTGACTTGCAAGGGAGCATAAATGCGCTGGCGCTGCAAGTTGCGGTCCTGGTAATGGAATACAAACTCGACCGTGCTGACCGGCGGCTGGGTCAGAAACATGTCGTGGTGCAATGATGAGCCCAGTGGTATGTTCAAGTTTGGGCGACCGATGAAGCGCAAGCTTTCGCAGGTTCTCGCGCGATCGTGGATGGGGGCGATCTTCTCCTCTCCCGTCTTGATGTCCTTATCGCGCATAAAGATAAGTGGGTTGAGTGAAGTCGGACGGCAGTAGCTCTGCCTATCTCGCCAAGCGGTGCCATAGACATCCAGCATAGATGGCTCGTATGGTTGGAGAACTCGGCTTGTCCGGTCGTAGACCCAAAATTCGTGGCTGGTAGGCTCGGCCTCAAGGAAGAGCGCACGACGCGTGACTGGAAGGGTGAGTATGATATGGTTCCAGATCTTGTTCACACAGCGAAGAGTGACGAGAGACTCTGGTGGTAGGTGAGTGATGATCTTCTCCAGAAGTTCGCCCGTGTTGAAGAGAGCATTTGTGGCTATCAGCTTCGTGACACCGCGCGTTATCATGAAGTGACTCGGGGTGTTCGTCTGTTTCTTTGCGGTGGTATCTTGCGGGTCCCGAAAGCTGAAGGCATTTTGTGGTGGATGCTTGCTGGTCAGACTGCCCCATGACAAAGCATTGAAGTCAGTGACAGGACTGGCAGAGTTCTTCCCATGGCGCATATCTTTGCTCGTGCGATGCTCAGTGCTGTCCGTCAATGAGTGCTGATCGCCAACAGCAGAGCCTTGATCACGATTGCCGAGTGAGCTCCTCGCGCTGCCATTGTTCTTGTTGTTATCGTCAAGAAAGCGACGCGTGCCCTGAAGATGTCAGTGAGGTCTTAGTCAACGACATGAGAGGGAGCTGACCTTGAGCTGTCTTGTAACAGCCTGCTGTTCGAAGCTCTCGCAAGCCTTGCGCTTCGGCGCCATCTTGCTAGCCATGGTCTTGCCTGTATGCTGTTGATACTGTGAGGGAGGAGGGGAAGAAACAGGGCGGGGGCCTACGCCAGTTTTAACCCACAATGGGAAGTGAGGTTTGAGGGGACCGACAATAATATTTTGCTCCGGGGACCCACCTGCGTTGGAAAAATGAACGTGAAAGTGAAGTTATCGTGCATCAAGGCCATTCGCGGCTTCCGTTTTGGGTATATCCTATTCACTCACTCCAATCAATCCTCCACCTACCATTTTGCGCTTTTGAGCCTTGCTCCAAGACCATCATCTCATGGAGATAGAGAACGTGTCGGCGGACCAAATCGTTCAGTTGGACCATCTCCAGTTCCTCATTACTGTCAACCTTACCAGCGCAGGACTTCTAATTACGCGAAGTAGAAATGCCAAGACCGATGCCAGGTGAGGTTCGGGCCCGTTTCGCTGGAGGACCGTCCTCACTTCGTTCAACGTTCGACTTCCGAACCGCGCCGAAGAGCTTCGTCTGCCTAAGACTGCTGCCTGAGTCTAGCATTCCTCGCCCTTTGAAGCTTTCACGCTTCTCGTCCAATTGTTCTCGACTAGTCCGCAGCATTTGCGAAGCAGTCATTGAAGCTTGCGATTCCGGGACTTCGTCGTTCTCAATGATATCAGTCTCAGCCTCACTGTCATTGGTCCCATCCTCTGAAGCAGACACAGTTCCGTCAGAAGGTGGCCCGTCTTGTGACACTGGCAATGAAGGCTGACTGTATATGTCGGGTGTACGCAGAGCACTCGTCCTCTGCTGAGGTGCCGTTGCCGGAACGTGTAATGCTTGACGCTGAGCTTGAGGCGTCTGGAATGGAGGCTGACCGCGCATGCCTTGGTTGCGTTGGGGTGTGTTTGGCAAGCTCGACATGCTCTGAGCATTGCGGTGATGGGACTTCCTGCCCGCTCGTGCAGACTCTTGGCTTGCCATTTCCGAAGCTTGCAGCAGCGCGGCAAATGGTTGTGACTGCTGGTGAGCGCGGTGCAAGTGGCCTCTCTGCGGAGTGGCATAGACCGAGCGTGGAGTCTGATCTGGGCGCGACGACATTTGTGGCTTGCGGTACTTTTGCAAAGACTCTCGGTTGGCTCGAATGCGCTCGGCCATGAGAGACACCTTGTCAGACAAGCTGGCGATTTCGTGTTCCTGCTGGAGAATAATTTTCTGTTGTTGATGTGTCTCGCCTTCCAGATTGAGATTGGCGTCCCGTAGCAGTTGGATTTGGCGACACATGTCTTGGTAGAGGTCTTTTTGGATGGGGATGATGCCCTCTTCGGCGGTGGGCGTTGCAGCGATCCGTGCCTGGTCGGCGGAATGAATAACCTCGTTCTCTGACTGCGCCATGCGCGCTTCCACCGACATGCGCTCGAGGGCAGCTGCGCTTGACTGAGCCAGCATCTGGTATTGCAGCTTGTGGTGCGCTGCTGACATCTTTGCTTCCTGGAGTGCAACTTGCAGCTCCACCACCTTCCCTTTCAACTCATCTGGCGTTGCTGCTTCGAGCTCTTCGGCACTCATAGTCGAAGCGAAGCCTCCGATGCGACCCGTGTGGCTTGCATTTGATGTCTCTCCCGTGGGCGGCGGAGTTGAGATATGTGAGACGGGCGGTGTTGGAGTTCTGGTCTTGGCTCGCTGCGACGGCGGGATCTGGGTCGAGGGCGGCGGAGTCAAGGTCGCGCTATCAGCGCTCTGTTGCGACGACATGCCGAACGTGCGATCAGGTGTACGGGTCTGAGATTCGGTCGCGATTGTTCTTCGTTGCGGTGCGATGGTGCGTCGCGGAATAATGGGCCCCGCGGTGAGCAGCAAGCTGGGGCGGAGGCGATGCTCGGGTTGTGCGACGCCAGCGGAGGTTTCAACGGGCGTGGAGCATGCGGCTGCGACAGACAATGCGGTTGTAATGCGACACGGTCAACAATGAAGGGCCCGCGTGGCTGGAGACGTGCTGATGCGAATTGTCGATGGCTGGCGCCGACGATAGTAACCAGGGTGACCGGACCGGCGCTTAGTGCACAACACAGACGACGTTTCGCTGCCAGCAGAGCCGCACGCAGCCACCGCTGAACCCCTTATTCTGCCGACACCGACCACTGCTGCCCTCCGCATCGATTGGGACTAGCCCGGGGGCGCAACGAGGGGCATACCATCAGCATTGGAAAAGGAGTGGCCGACTCTCCAGCTGCACCATGCTGGCGGTGATCGAGTAGTTCGAGCTCGACTGCCAACGTCCACTCGTGCCCGCCCGCCATCTGCTTATTACATTGCTGCACGACCGAGCATGGATCCGGACACCACCAAGCCGTCTACCGGCATCCCGCGAGGCCCCTCCAAGCTGCCAACAACCAGACTGCCCGCCGTCAGATCCCGGCCTGCATCGACGGCCACCGCTCCATCATCAGGACTGCTGCCGCCTTCCCAGAAGACCATTGCTCCGCCCAGCACTCTGACCAAGCCATCGCCGGCACTCGCTACTCCCAAGGCCACAAAACGAACATCGACTACTGGCTTGGCACGACCGACTCCCACTTCTGCTCTGAAGCCTCCCAGCAGCGGTCTGCAAAAGCCAGGAGGAACTGTTCGCACTGGCTTCGCAAAGCCCACTCCCACTATTGCCAAGCCTTCAACCACATCGGGTCTTGCGCCCCCTCGAGCGAGGACTGGTCTGCAAAAACGTGCTCTTAGTGCTTCACGCTCCACTGCCGTTATCGACGACGAGGAGGTCAGTGACAAACTTGGCTCTCTTGACAGCTTTAGGTCCGCTTCACGCCAAGGCTTCAGTGATGAGTCCGAGTCGTTCGAGCTGGCCGAGGACCATGTCCCTCGAAGTAGAACTTCACGTCCTTCGTTGTCGGAGAGGACGATAGAAACATTGCAGTCGATGCCATCAACGCCCAATGACAGGCGACGATCGAGTTTCTTCAACCCACCAGACAGTCCCATGGGACCACCTCTACGGCCAGCTTCCGCAATGAGTAGGAACAGCAGAGCGGGAAGTAGACCAGGAACGAGTGATGGCTCAACTTCATCGCGGCCGCTTAGTAGAGCCGGCTCCACGAAGATTGCGCCTGCTAGTGCCAGACCATCTACACGCACTACCACTGCGCCAGGGTCGAGGATTAGCTCTCTGCCTTCTACGAAACGCAGCGTCAGCGTGGGTTTGACTAGCAAGCTACAACAGGCCAAAGCAGAATCTCAGAGAAGTATTTCGCCTGTTAAGAAGCCTTCCGCATTACCAAATGGCTCTACAATGGGCATTCCGAGTGCGACGACTTCAAAGATCGGCAGCGGGAATAAAACGATAGCAACGTCACGTCCTACGAAACCACGAACTGGACTTACTGGTGCCTTTGTGCCGCCGACCAAGCGGGCTCCACCACCTAAAGCAGTAGCTACAGCAGACGCAGAAGATATCAAACCTGCTGACAGCGCACGGGTTGTGTCGAATTCCTCGGCTGCCCTGCGAGAGCAAATAGCAGCGGCAAAAGCGGCAGCGCGAAAGCAAAGGGAGTCTGCAGAGAAACGAGAGTCATCGTCATCTCAGCCTCTCTCCACGAATGGTGACTCCGGAGTCGATTTTGAGACTCACGCCGATCCGTTTGGTCAAGCCCCCAAGGATGAAAAGCATGTGCTAAAATACCGCGTACATAATGCACGCATGAGCGGGAAGCTCAACATTGCTGCTATGGGATTGAAGGAAATGCCCGAGGAAGTCATGAAAATGTACGACGCAGCTGCGATGGCTGAGAGCAAAGTCAATTGGGCTGAAGTGGTCGACTTGACGAAATTCATCGCAGCAGACAACGAATTTGAGCGAATTGATGATACGGTCTTCCCGGACCGATCGAATGAGGATCTTGCTGCTGACGACGATGCCGCGGGCAACCAGTTTGGCGGACTCGAGCTCCTTGACTTGCATGGCAATTCGCTGCAAGCACTGCCAATGGGTCTGCGACGTCTGGAGCGTTTGACACATCTCAATATCACTCACAACAAGCTGGAGAACTCTGCTCTGGATGTCACCACACAAATTTCAACGCTCAAGGAGCTGAAGATTGGTAACAACAATCTGACAGGCAATCTCCCAAGCTCGTTGTGCACTTTGACCAAGCTGGAAGTCTTGGACATACAGGCGAATCGTCTTCTTAGCTTGCCTGAAGCTATTGCAGACCTGACTGCACTACGAGTGCTGAATGTTTCCGGGAATCAATTGACGGCACTACCCATGGACGCTCTTGCCCAACTACCTCTCATAGAACTGGACGCCAGCAGCAACGCGTTGATAGCATCACTGTTTCCGCTAGGTGCTCCAGGTCGCCATCCGACGCTCCAGAGCTTGAACATATCAAACAACTCGCTGGCCGCGTTGACGTTTTCCGAGACGCTCGATATGCCTAAACTAAGGACACTGCATATCACGAATAACCAGATGACGCAACTGCCTTCTGTAGCTGGCTGGCATGACTTGATCACTTTGCACGCTGGTGATAACAAGATTGTCGACTTTCCCGAGGGCTTCACGAGTCTAGCGAAGCTTCGGACTGCCAATTTCACCAGTAACGAGATTCGCATGCTTGATCCAGAAATATGCCGAATGGAGAGCTTGGAGTCGCTAGTTCTGGCAGCGAATCCATTGCGCGAGAGGAAGTTCCTGACCATGAACGCTGCAGATATCAAGCGGGATCTTCGAGCCCGTTTGGCTCCGGACGAAACTGGAACAGATGATGGTGAGCCGTCTAGCCCCATCACAGTCGTTGGTGCCGAAGGTGGCGGCTCACAGTGGTCAGTGAAAGGCAACGGGCTCCTGAGCTTGTCCGGCAAGGACTTGGCAGAAGACTTGGACGAAGACCTCAGCGCTTTCCTAAGCAACAACACTGTACGACAGCTAGAACTACAAGACAGCGGAGTCACCGTTATTCCACCCGTGTTGTCGCTGGTCAAGGATCTGAAGACACTCGACCTGTCCGGCAATCCTCTCGCTGCAGAGTACCTGACAGACGAGATCGCGCTACCCACTCTGCAAGAGCTCAACCTCAGCAAATGCCGCATCACATCACTAGACCTGCTCATGACGTTTCTTCAAGCTCCAAATTTGAAGACTTTGAACGTGGGCGCCAACAGATTGACTGGCGATCTACCGGCTCTTCGCACCGTGTTCCCGCAGTTGACAACATTGTTCGCGACCGGAAACAAGATCCGGTCTATCAGTGCCGATGCGCTGCGAGGTCTGACGACTGTGAATCTGGCTTCCAATGACATTGAATCGCTTCCTGCAGATATTGGTCTGCTTTGGGACGAGGGGCTAAGGAATTTCGATGTCAGCAGCAACGCCTTCCGCGTGCCAAATTACCGACTTTTGGATAAGGGCACAGAGGCCACGCTTCGTTGGCTTCGCGACAGACTGCCTGCGTCAGAGTCTGGCAAGGCGGACGGGTGGGATTGAGCGATACATTGATGGGACAACAACGGGCGACGTGAACGGAAAAGAGTATCATGGATCGAAAGCTCATCTTCGAAACTAATTGAAGATTCGTTCAACGGGCATCGATGATAGGAAACATGGTTGGGTGTCAGTTTGAGAATTGGATCAAGCAGTAACAGTATTTCGTATTGGTTCCAGCAAGCGAATTAGCGATAGTTCTACATTGTTCGAGCAAAAAGAGTGTGCGGGACAAGTTCCCGAGATCTAACATGCAGTCTCCGGTCTCAAAGCCTTAGCCTCCAAAAGAAAAGTCTGCCCATTTCGCGTGCTTCTCTTCGGCGTCAACAGCTCTTTGCCTCGACCTCAGAGTCATTCCTCAATCAGTCCTCCCCTCTCCTTTATTTGCTCATCCCACCCAACACCACAAACACCTCTCTCGCCGCGTTCTGCATCTCCTCTCGCTTCCTACTATCCTGCACCGCCGAGAACTTATCCGGATGGAAACGGCGCTTCTCCTTGCTCGGATCGACCTTGAGTGTGCGGAATGTGTTCTTGATGGAGCAGTCGCACGCTGGGTTCATACGATCGAGAGCGAAGGAGGAAGTGCAGTCTACGGTTGTGCAAGGCGTGACCGGTGGGTAGGGAAATTTGGTGAGTTTCGGGATGGAGTCTGAGGAGAGCTTGGTCGTGAGAGAGGCGTACCAGGCTATGAGGTCGTAGGATGTGGCGTATTGGGTTGGTTGTTGGGCAGTTCTGGAGGATGTTTGTTGTTTGGTGTGAGATCTGGAGGATGAGGAGGATTTGTCGTTGCGCTGAGATGAGGATGAGGTTTTGTGGTGGGTTGAGGTTCGAGGTGCTCCGTCTTTGCGTGAGCGATCAGAGTGAGCCCGGGACTTTTCACGTTGTGAGTGATATCTCGACTCTTCTCGGCGCGAGTGGTCAGACCTAGATTGACGGTCGTCGTCGTGGCGTGAGCGGTGTGAACTAGAGCGGGACTCGTGATGGCTCGAGCGAGATTCTTCTTGACGCGAACGATGGGAGCCAGAACGATGTTCTGCACCGCGTGGAATGTCGTCTGGTCGAAGGTGGTCTCCGTAACGCGAGCGATGAGAACGAGGTCGAGGCTCATCCGGGCGCGCATCGCGGGATGGCTCGGGTCGCGCCTCTTGTTGACGTGAACGATGAGAGCTCGATCGAGCTTCCTCACGTCGGGAGTTTTGGGGTGGGAACGGAGGATAATCGTCGGGTCCGGCGTAGTCGCCGTGACGCGATCGATGAGAGCGAGACGCAGGCTCCTCATACGGCGAACAAGTCGGCAAGGTATCGCGAGCGTAGTCAGGTCGTCGTTCTTCGTATCGTGGACGTAGACCTTCATATGCGGGGCGTCGCTCCTCATAGATAGGACGCAGGTAAGAGTATGAATTACCTCCAGTCTCAAAGTCTCGAGTCGTTGGAAAGATGTCGTCGTTGACGACGAACGTGGTTTCTGTCGTGTCGAAGCTCATCCTCCTCCTAGAACGCTCCCTCGCCTCCTCGGCATGAATCTCTCTCATAGCTCTGGCTGCTCTGTCCCTGGCTCTCTCCAGTAGGTCTTCGATTGCCGCTTTCTCCTGGAGAAGCTGCATTAGCTCTTGGTCTCTCTCGTGCTCCTGGCGCAGCTGACGAATTCGTCGCGAACGTCGTTGCTCGATCCTCGTGTCATGGAGCGAGATAGATGCGGTCAGTGTCTCGATTGAGCTCTCGGCCTGCGCGAGCTCGTCGCGATGGTGGTTGCGTGACATCTTCGAGTGTTGCTGCGTTGGTGATTTGTGATGCTTTGGTAGGTGTGTACTTGAGGGTATTTGTATTGCTTGCTAATGAGCCAGTGGACCTAAAAAGACAGTGAAATGCTGCGAGAGTGAACAAATATGACCTGCACCAGCCAACAATGTGAATATGCGCGTGATGAGAACAGAGCGACTATGCTATAGTGCAACTGAGAACAAAGGAGGACAGTAGCAATTCCTTTGTGGGAAGCTATGTCAATGGGCATCGTCTTCAGACCAGATCAAGAATTGTGCTCTGCTACGACAACAATGTGATGTACATGACATGGTCTTTGTAGCGCGAAATGAGGCACTCTGCATGTGGATCGCTGTGAACATTTCGTAGCGTTTTCGGCGAAAGTAAGGTTGTATCGGAAGCGTGGAGGGTTCATGTCCAAGAGGTGTCTCCTCCGCGAGAGTATTTCTGGTGCACAAAGGCATTGTGTATCGAACGTAGTCTTTGTGATATCCAAGACGGCCTTGGCGTGGTCCACTATGCTGCTTCTTCGATCCCTTTGAGTGAGTGAGTCGCATAGCTCTGGCAAGCATTGCTGGAAGCCACTGACCCTGATGTATCTCCTGTCGATAGTGTATGGTGTATCATAAAGGCGCTCATTCTAATTTTGGGTTGCGTTATTTCGTTCGTGTCGTATCATGCCATCACTGGATGGTCTGCTGCTGAGCCATGCGGTCGTGCTCGTCAATGTCCCTGCTCACGAAGTCAGTCGGGCCTCTATTCAACATCAAGAGGAAAGAGAGCATACGTAGCCTCCCAAGGATAGCAGATCCACACATCCGGCACCGTCCTCGCAGCCAAGTATCTGTTGTTGGCGATCATCTCCTCGGGCAGCGTACCCTTCTTCACCTTGTCCTTGTTGTGCAGAACAAAGATGGAGAACTTGGTGGTCTCTCCCTCTCTGCCCGCCTGCTTCGCTGCGGCATCGACATCCTTCTGTAGCTCTTTGACAGCATACTCGAGCGTTGTACGCGTGTCGTCGACCTCATCCACAATGAGCACATTCTTGCCGATCAAGTTGCCCATCTCGAGACTCGTCAAGTCGAGCCATTGTGTCCGCGTGACTTTTGTGCCTGGCTTCTCGACCTGGCTGTCGGTACCCAGCTGCTCGTACAACGACAAGCCAATGGCTTGGATGGGGATGTTCGCGGCGCCGGGTTGCTTGAGGAAGGAGCGGAGCATGCGTGCGGGCACATAGCCACCGCCGCCGATGGCGATCATGAGGTTCGGTTGGAAGTCATTGAGGATGCGCGGAGCAGCATCTTGGCACAGCTTGTGCACCTGCGTTGCTGCCGTCAATGGTTTGCCGTGTCGAGTCTCGTCTCTCGACGGGTGCACGCATGCACGACCTGCGAGTCGTGTGCCTTTCACGTGGGTATCCGCTTACCTGATTGTATGTGATCCACACCTTCTCGACCATTTTGGCGGCTGCGATGGCTTCTATATGTGGCTTTCTATCCGATGGTAAAGACAGCGACGACGACCGGCAAACTGTACCACCAAGGGAGAAAAATGTATGAGTTGTGTCAACATGGAAGCTAACATTTTTCCGTCATCAGAAAGTATCGGCCAGCTCCGAGGTGGGGCATTCGGTGAATACCAGGGTCTCTCAGACGCGTCCGAAGACGCGTTCCATTCACCCATTCAACTTCGTCTCCATTGAACAACTAACTGTCTAAGGCAAAATTATGGCGACGAAGGTAGCAGAGCTACATAAAAATACTCTACGACTCTCCTTGGACTCAGTATAGCGGCCGAGTATTTTTATGATGCAAACATCGATTGAACTTAAGATTGTGAGCTTTTTGTTCTCAGTCGCGAAAATACGCCGCCGAAAGTGAAGCATGACCATTCTGGCTTTTCTGCAGCTCGTTCACATCAGCTGGAACCGCGCCCACCATTGAATGGCAACATCTTTCGTGTCTCCGATTCTCAACGTCCAGTGCGACCGCTGGAGGAGTCTTGCTGGCTTTGTC
>JAASLG010000427.1:0-19910 GCA_013365235.1 Cercospora sesami | reverse complement strand
CATGATTTTGTCAAATCGTCGAGGGGAAGGGTTCCGGCGTTTGCGACAAGAGCGTCAGCTCCAGTGGCATTGAGAAGCTCGTAGACCTTAGGGTGAGGCACGTTGTATGGTAACAGGACAGGGCTCAGGCCGTAGAAGGCACATGCTATATGCGTGTCAGTTGTCATGAAATCCGAAATTGGAACTCTTGAACCCACCAAAGATGGTCGAGAGATATTCGACGCTGTTGGGCAGATAGATGGCAACCTTCTTGACACCAGCGTCCTTGAAGTGCTTTCCAATAATGGCAATTTCTTTGCTCAGCTCATCCACGTCGTGCTCAATGATTTCCTGCTTGCCCAGCACAGTCATGATCAGACCGCGAGGGATCTCCTTGCCATCCGGGCCTTGACTTCCACCTTTTTGCACCTCCCGCCAAATGTCTCGAATATCTCCGTCCTTTCCGGAGGCCCATCGCGGAGCTGAAGCATCCTTGACGTTCAAGCCAGACTTGAGAGCGTAGCCATGCGGGACTTCCGGCGATCGGTATACAGCTGATTCGCCTTTTTGTCTAACGGCACTTGGGGTAGCTTGTCGAGCTAGGAGCAGAGGATGAGTGTCGGGCTCATTGGGGTAGATGACGGGATAGATGAAGAAGGCGGCAAGGGCGAGGGCCAAGAGACTGGTGACTACGTTCCAATCGGCGAGGAGGCTGGCGACGGTGGCATCCAACGACTCCAATGCGTTGGACATGTTGGCGTGTAGCTGCAAGAAGTCAGTCCATGCGTGAGTTGGCAGCGTGAGCGTGAGACGATAGCTTTATCCGAATCAGCCCTACCAACACGTCAAACGTGGCTGCGTGTGGCGGTGCAAGACGCGGCGCGATGCTTTCCTAGCCTCGTAGCAACCAAATCTACCGCTTTGTTGATGACTTCGCGAATACCGACGACTGTGTACAATGGACTGAGCAACATCCGCCGACGACGCGCATACTAACTCACAGCTACTAACACACAGCAGCCATGTCGTCGACGGCATTGGCAACCACTTCGCAGTCCGTGTCGCAGACCTCGACCGGGAGACCCTCTGCAATCGCCAAAGCACTGCCCATCCTCAGTACTCCCAAAAAGGATACCACCCAGCAGCCTTCGACGCCCGCGCGACAGAATGGACAGTGGACGCATCCCAGAATGGACGAGGTTATCCGGCGACGGAACGCGACCAACTTCGACAGCAGCAATGTCACCAGCATCCTGATCAGCTCCGTCCTGATCATCTTGTCGCTCTACACGCCCAATGTCCTCTTCCTCATGTCAGTCGCACGTCAATTGGCTCCGGAGATCCTCTCTAACACTCTAGTAGATTTCCCACAAGCTGGCTCGCCGCAGCATACCCATACCCACGATATGCGGTCTGGACTTTCCAGGCACTCATGACCCTGAACATCGCAATCGCGACCCTTCCCCTCTGGCGGAAACCCGACGCTTGCGAAGACATTCCTCTCACGCCTCAGCAGCGCAAATTACTTGGCCTCCCGCCTATGACACGTCCCGCGACACCACAAGAGAAGGAGCAATACGTTACACCACCGCGATTCTCACGTTCCAACACGCCTACGAGCAGGAGTAGCAGTCTGAACGCGACGCGAGGCAACTCGCCACTTTCAGGACGAGGCACGCCCATCGACGCGAATGGCAGCTTCCGCATGAGCGGATCAGGATCGAATTCGCTATGGGGTTCTCCTGCGCAAGGAAACCAATTACGAAGGACGGAGAGTGGGAAATCGTTGCTTGGTGAAAGCTTCAGTGAAAGTGGTGGAGAGAGGCGGAGGTTGAGTTACACCGCTCTCAGCAACAATTCGCCGCTTGACATCAGCGGATTCGAGTCTATTGGGAGAATTGAAACACCGACAAAGGAGAAGCGCGCGAGTGTGGGGTTGAACAACAAGTGGCTGTACGAAAGGGGACGTGGCAGCCCGGGCAATGGGCGCTTGAAGTCGAGTTTACCCGCAGGGAGCATGTGGTAGGCAAGAATAACAGGCCTTCGTCTTCCAGCCTTATTGTCCATGCAGGGACCGAGAGCATCAACCACCGACGAGGTACGTTCTCGTAGAAAGAATCAATAGACCCGCTGATGTACTGCGGGCTGTACAGTAATGAAAGATGAGCTCTCACGAGTGGCTCGATGATATGGCTCGATTCTGATGTGCTACCTTTCCGTTTTGTGCCTTACGAACTCGCTGGCAATATCAAACTACAACCGCCCTCCATCGACCGCTAAGCATATAAGTGAATCATCGCCAAACCCTCCCCACCACCCCACTCACCAACCCTGATATGTTTCCCCCCAAGTCGCCCTCACCTGCCCCGTAGCCGTAACGACCACCCCCTTTCCTCGAAAATCCTCCCTCCTTTGCGCAATCTCACAATACGCCACTCTCAAATCCGCATACGAAACATCATGCCTCACATCAGCGTCCCTTTTCTGCGCCGGCGATTCCACATCAAGTCTATAACCCGTCGCTCCTCCCAACGCGTCTTCATCATGAATAGCCGGCGAATCAACATACACAGTCTCCAAGAGCCCTGAAATCTCCTTCGCTGCATTTTCAAAGAGCTGACTCGCTTCCACCATCGCATCGTAGAGATATCTCAACGCGAAGAAGAGAGTCGCGGGTCTATGCCTGATAAAGTACTTGTTCAGATGGTTGACAAGCGTGATCTTGAAATAAAGCTAGCGAGAGCTGCGATCTCTTGCCAGCGCATGGCTTTCAGCTATCAATCGAGAAAAGTCTGTATCGCTATCAGTGCTCTCTAGTAATTGCATGATCCATCTCTTTACACTCGGTTCTATCGATCAGCATGCTGTTCACGTCGTCTGTTCAATTCTGAGTCGCCGACGACCATCTCTGTTGTCTGTACTCCTATACAATGCTCGCTAAATAGTTCTTCATCTTAGATGCTGTCGATATCCTTTAATGCTTCTTCTCATGTTGCAGCGTCATATGGTTTCTGACCATACACAATGTACCTGCGCATGTTAGCCGAGCAGAGAGACCTCAAAGGGCAGAAAACTCACAGAGGGCAATAACTGTGAATAGCCTTCTTCTTCCACTCTTGTCTCACTTCCATCAGTAAAACCTCCATCTGCTCCACGCTCCACCCCAAACCAAGCGTAAATGTTCTTACACTCAGCCCGCTCAAACCTTCTAGCAAACCAATAAGAAACAACAAACCAGCTTGCCGCAGCCTCTTATCTTTTGGCCACGGCCCAACAGGAATCTTAAAAGCCTTGACAGTACAATTAATAAACCCCGCCGCCTCCATCTTCTGTTTTATAACATCAGGATAACAACGGCCAGTCAAACCAAAATTCGAAATTCCCTCCTGCCACAAATCGATCCAGCGCTGCACTGCGCCATCGGCCGGCATAGTACCATCATCCGAAGCGAATTGGAGATCAAATTCTTGGTTCTCGACCCACCCGCCGGGCTCTAGAGTTTTCCACGCCTGCTCGAAAAAGAAATCCCACGATTTGAGGGAGAAACCATTCATGAGGCGCGTGTGGATGAAATCGAATCTTTGGCTGAACGTCCATGTTTCGTCGGCATCCATGACTTGGAATTCGAGATTGGGCGGGACGGCAGTGGGTTGGATGGGGGAAAGATCGATGCCAATGACTTGGGCGCTTGGATGGTCGTCTGCGACATCGATGGCCCAGATTCCTGGGAGAGGTCAGTGGGAGGCAAACATATGTCTCAGACGAGGAAATGAGATCGAATTTTGTTCTTTCCATAGCGAATTGGTGGTGATACTCCATCTTCAGTCTAGACGAAGTGATGTTTCTCTCTAGCAACGGTTTGACGTACCTGTCCCTGTCCCCACGTCGAGGATCATACCAGGATGTTGTATCGGGCAATGCCAATGCTTTTCTTCCAGGGTGAGACGAATGCTATGGTACGTGATGTCCATTCGCTCCTGTTCTGACTCATCGTTGGGCAACGCATACTTCTTATCGCGTTGAAAAGCATGATATGTTCGGCCGTTTTCTTCTTCGTAGTCAAATATGCTCGACGCCACAGAGGCTGTCGAGAGGGTTCCTTCTTCGTAGCCAGAGTCGTCGGAAAAGGAATCGGCGTCCCGCGCCTGTCAAGATGTCAGTCGACCGGATGGTGGTCCGAGAAGAACACACGAGTATACCTCGACATTAACATCGTTCAGTTCCACATCCGCTCCGCCATGTTGATCCATTTGTCGCAAGCGGCGTCTTCTCTCGCTCGACAGAGTATTTGCACATGTGTGAGAGCGAACGCAGCAGAGTTCTTACAGACCGTTATGAGATTCGGATATCGGCAAGTAGAGAAGCGCTGTGCATGAGACCGAGCCGGAAGGCAATACAGAGAAAGATGTGCAAGAATATACGCCGTGGACCATGGTCCAGAGCGGGTCTTCTCACTTGCACAACCGCAAGCACTAGCGATCTGTGCGACGCGAACCACGTGGAGTCGAGAAGAGGTTCGTGCGCGTTGGCGGCGGCGTCGACGGGATGGACCCCCGATGTGTGGCTAGCTCCACGCCTGCCGAGATGGCGTGCGCTTCCTGGTCCTCCCCGCGGAAAAGTGGCAGGCCTTGTTGGCCAGCTGCCGAGGGTCAACCTTTCGGCCTGCAGTAGTCGATGATGCGGGCATCAAGATCGGTAGACACGCAACCTTCGTTTCTGGCAGCATCATCACCATCCACCAGACCGAGTGCGAATGAAGCTCGAATGTGTGTTCAAAGACGATCTGCCTCACGACCCGCCAATTATAGTGTCTCAGATGCTATCGGGATGTCATTTTCCGCTGATTATTACTCTGCAGATAAATCCTCGCTTACCTGCAATACGTCGATTTACCAAGACTGCTCTCGCTAGGCCGCCCACGGCGATATGCGACTCTGGAAGAAGCAGCCTGGACGGTCCATCCAGGTCAAGACCGATAGAAGACGTGGCATTGCGCGGATGCTGCAACGCTGCTCGGTGCCTCGTACTGCTGTGCATCTTAGCTTAAGACGTGAACATGCAGAGAGCGTCTGCTAGCTTTGCATTGCACAGGTGATAACAGACGCTAACCGCCATCCCCACTTCGCTCAGATCCTACAGTACAGAGTTTGCGGCCGTTGCATATCGGCACAGTCAATAACGTCCTTCCCCGTTCGGTATCTGCAGGAGATCGGGCGAAACCCTCCAAATCAGATTGCGATTAGCACGCAAGCACGGCCATGTGGTCTCGCTTGTCTCCCATCCAGCAAGCAAGCCCGTGGTTTCGCGTATATCTGTCATTCGGGAGCCAAGTGATTTTCTTTTCGTTCTCGACTGCTTGACTTGCTTTCGCCATGGCCGCTTTGCAGAGCTGATAAGATCCTGCCGGCCCGCATAGCTGCACAACGAGAGCTGGCTCGGGGCTTCGCGTGCTCTGTAGTACCAGGGTCGTCGCTTTCTTCTAAGCTCGATTGGCCGGGTTTCGTTTGGGACTGATCACACATACCGACAGTATGGCTCTGCTATCCAGAATCGCAGTTGCAGCTGTCACGCTGCTGGCGGTGTACTACATAGTGGGATCAATCTTGAGCTACCGCCGACTGCGCCAGTTCAAAGGACCACCGCTCGCCAGCTTTTCACGATTCTGGCTCTTCTGGAAAGAATGTAGAGGCAATCTTCCTCATGCCCAAGTTGCAGCCCTGGAAAAATACGGTATACGGGTTCACGTCTCAAACAGAGTGACAGGTAATGAGCTGACGTGATTTGAAAGGATCCCCGGCGCGTATAGGCCATGACTTGCTCGTTACCGACGATGCGGAACTGATTCGTCATATCAATGCGCCCGGCTCAAGGTGGACGAGGTCAGGATGGTACGATGCTATGCGGATGGACCCGAGGCAAGACAACGTTTTCTCGACGCGCAATGAAGAGGCGCATGTGGACTTGAAGGCAAAGGAAGCTGGCGGAGTGCGTCGTCGGAGTTGCTCGGTGATGGCGAGGACGGTGTGACTGACCAGCTTGCAGTATAACGGTCGCGACATCAACACGCTTGAGCCTGATATCGACTCCCGAATTGGCGAATTCATTGGACTCATCCGGAAACATGAAGGCAAAGTCGTCGACTTTGCGCCCAAGGTCCGATATTTTGTCCTGGATGTTCTAAGCACAGTGGCCTTTGGACGTCCGTTCGGGTTCATGGCTGCCGATGAAGACAAATGGGATTACTGCCAAACCTCGGACGACTTTACTCTGATCCTAGGCCTTACCGCTAACCACAGCTCGGTGAGATGGCTGCTCAGCCAAGATTGGGTCCAGGCTCTCGCCGCACCGAAGACCACGGATAAGAATGGAATTGGCCCTGCGCTTGCCTTTGCCCACAAGGCCGTGTCGGAGAGGTATGGACCCGATGCAAAACCTAGAAAGGACATGCTTGGCCACTTTGTGAACAAAGGACTTTCCCAAGTGCAGTGCGAATGCGAAGCTTTTCTCCAGATCATGGCCGGAACTGATTCTTCCGCAACGATTTTGCGATGTGCCATTTTCTCTCTTGCTGGTAATCCTCGCGTGTATGCGAAGCTGCGCGCAGAGATAGATGGCGTGCTGGGGCAGAATGCGTCTATTCGATACCCGGATGTTCTAAAGCTGGAATATCTCAAGGCCGTCATCTGGGAGACGATCAGGTTATTCCCTCCCTTGTTTGGCCTGAAGGAGAAGTGTGCGCCGGTCGGTGGCGACGAGTTCAATGGCGTCTTCTATCCGGAGGGCTCCAGTGTAGCCGGATGCGATGCCGCCATAATGAGGAGAAAGGACGTATTTGGAGACGATGCCTCATTCTTCCGGCCCGAGCGATTACTGGAAGGTGACGATGCCCTCCGGCGGAAGCGGATGCAGACAGTGGAAGTCGCGTTCGGATCTGGCAAGTATCTCTGTCTTGGGAAGCACATTGCCATGATAGAGCTGCACAAGACCATTGTTGCGGTGAGTTGCCTAACCTTTGTGATCGTACCGAAACTTGGCTGACGGTATCAGATAATGCGGAATTTTGATTTCGCGATGGCGGATCCCATGCGAGCTGTCGATGATGTTTTACATAATGTGCACCAGCAAAAGAACATGAATTTGGTGTTCACCGCCCGGGAGTAACGACTTATGAATGATTTACAGTTACAGTTACAAGATACCACAATGTATGAGGGATGATGCATATTGGCACCATATATTGCCTTACAACAATCACTTCACTCTCTTACAGCTCACTTGCGCCAAATACCAACAAAACTTCTGCGCGGCAACGTGAGAATCATTGCCATATAGCTAGCTGGTCCAGACATGTTCCATCTTTTGCCGACCATATGTTGGTGAATCGTGTCGGTTGTAGTTGACTAGTGAAGCAAATTTGCCACGACTTTTGGCACCCGCCGCGGCAGTCACGTCGCCCAAAGCTTCCAAGTGAGGTTGGACGTGAAGCACTGCGACGACATCAACCTTTCACAACCTGCCGACTTGTCCTCGATCTTTGCGCGCCCGCAGGAAACATTCATACGGTCACATCGCCGAACGCAACACCTACTGGCCGCGAAGCCACGACACCGAGCGCGCAAGGCGCAACAGCAGATGGGAAGATGGCATCTGTCTGGAACCCAGAAAATGTCACAGACGTGGCCGAGTCGGTGGGCATTGCGTCGCTGCATCGCGATGTTGCAGAACACCTAGCGCGAGATGTGGAATACCGCATGAGCCAGGTGTTGGAAGAGGCGCTGAAGTTCATGCGACATGCGAAACGGACGACACTCACCACTCAGGATATCTCACATGCGCTACGAGTGCTCGACGTCGAGCCGCTTTACGGATACGAATCCACTCGACCGTTGCGCTTCGGTGAAGCCTCGATAGGACCTGGCCAGCCACTTTTCTACGTGGAAGATGAGGAAGTCGATTTCGAGAAGCTGATCAATGCTCCACTGCCCAAAGTGCCGCGCGAGATCAGCTTTACAGGCCACTGGTTAGCTGTGGAAGGCGTGCAGCCTAGTATACCGCAGAACCCGACACAAGCAGATCAGCGAGGGCAAGAGTTGGCAGGGAAAGGGCAGAACGCCAACACACTGGCTGCGCTCAGCGGCAATGACAACGTTGCGGTCAAGCCACTCGTCAAGCATGTGCTGTCGAAGGAGCTCCAACTGTACTTCGAGCGGACATGTGCCGCCATTCTGGACGAGGAGAATGTTGAATATCAAGCAGCAGCTCTCGCTTCACTCAGATCAGATCCAGGTTTGCACCAGCTGGTGCCGTACTTCATACAATTTGTGGCGGACAAGGTCACGCACAACATGAAGTCGCTATTCATCCTCCTGCAGAGCATGCGGCTGGTAGAGTCGCTTCTCTCAAATCCGAGCCTTTACATCGCGCCATATGTATCTTCACTGATACCCTCGATCCTGACTTGCGTTGTCGGTAAGCACTTGGGCGCTTCATCAAAGGACCAGAGCGATGCACATTTTGTGCTCCGATCGTTCTCTAGCAGTCTGCTGTCGAAAATCGCGAAGGACTTTGGCGATAGCTCCTCCACACTCAAGCCGCGGATAGCACGATCCTGCATGAAACACTTCCTTGACTCTCACAAGCCTTTCGGAACACACTACGGCGCAATCAATGCCTTGAGAGACATAGCCGGACCAGCGGGCGTGAGACAGCTGATCTTGCCTCACCTGAAGGCATACGATGTACACTTACAGGAAGGACTCAAAGACGACGCAAAGCGATCGCACGCGGAGAAAGTCGTGGAAGTAATTGTTGGAGCACTCGAGACTCTAGAGCAGGATGCTGTTGGGCATGGTAATCAGACCAATGGGCATCCTGAGGGCGCTGCGCTAAAGGAGCGACTGAATGAGCTCCTCGGCGAGGCTGTCGCGCAGGCAGTGTTGGCCAAGGAGCGACCATCGCTGGTTAATGCTGTGCTGGAGAAAGAAGTTGAACTCTGAAGCATTTCGAATACTACATTGTGATGAGAAGATGCTCTTGTATATGGGTCATGACAATTAGCGCGGCGTTGAGGCACGGTACGCAGCTGTAGCAGTTCGCACGCGCATGCAGAAAGGGCGTTGCAAAGATGCGGAGAAAATGATATACTTCACAGGCACAGATCGTCAACCCTTTTCCCCACGGAATCCTTGCTACTGGCCATTCGACCATTCGCGCAACGTCCGTCGTCTGGAAGAGATCAACTCAGATATGCGTTATGCCTTCTCCAGATTTCGTCTCAGATGACGCCAGCCTTCCTCAGAAACCAGCTGCCGCCCCCAAGCAGCGCAGTGCAGCCAGAGAAGATGATGATTGTACCGTACTCGCTGCTATAAGCAGATGCTGCATTATCGTCCCAGATCCGACTATCTTTAAGTAGTGAACCGGAAAGGGGCCCGGAGATAATGGATCCAACACCTCGACCAGCAGCCAAGAGGCCGAAGATGAGATTTGCGTCTGTGCCCTCGTGTTTCTTCTGCACTTCTCGAATCAGTCCACCCCAGTGCGAAGAGTATGCCGACGCAGTCAATCCGTACACCACGGAGAAGATAAAGAGCGGAGGTACTGCGACCGTGAAGCCAAGGATAATCAATACTGATATACCAGCAAGAGCGCTCACCGCGAGCATGACTGTCATTGTGTTGAATCTGTCGACCAGTGCGCCGACGACAACGCAGCCGATCACTGCTCCGACGTTGATCAGGACCACTGTCAAGGATCCCAGCGTACGGCCTATGCCGAATTCTTCAGCAATCGTGGGGAGATAGTTCATTGGCAGAAAGTATCCTAGTGCTTGAATGCCATTGAAAAGTTGCAAGACCCAGAAGAGACGGTGTCGCAGGAATGATGTCTGCACAGGAGGCGCCACATGGGTCGCAGAAATTGGAAGACGGGGCTTCAGAATGAAAATGAGCGGCGCGGACAATGTGCAGATAATGGCCGCAACGATGCGCAGTGTCTACACAACAAGTCAGCAACGACCGACTCCACGTGGCATCAGTCAGACTCACCCATCGAAAGCCGACTGCAGAAAGCAGAGCCTGTAACAGCAGTGGCATTACCACACCACCTACTCCATCGCCAGCAATGGAAATTCCCAGCGCAAGACCCTTCTTCCGCACAAACCACTCATTCACGTAATTCAGTGTCGGCATCACCAGCGCGTTTCCAGCAAAAGCATATATGATACCTTGGCATACGATAAGTTGCGGGACGGTGTTTGAGAACGAAGCCCCAATCAAAGCGACTGCCACAATCGGAAGGCTCGCCCAAAGTGAATATTGCCGCGCCCGCGGCCATTTCTGGAAGGCACCCAAGAATACCGGCATCGTCAGATACATAATTCCAGTGGATGTCGTTCCAATAGCAGCGATACCTCCTGGTTTCGACGCGAACGGCTCGTTGGTAGTGTAGTATTCTTGCAAGACACCGTAGGACAAGGCAAAGCCCCAGATCGTCGCGTTGCTCAAAAAAGATCCGAATAATGCCATCCAGGCATTTCGGCCTTCGTCTGTGGGTGGCAGAGCATCTTGGACTTGACTGGGTGAAAGTGCGATATCAATCGAGTCGCCAGAAGATGTACCAGGTCGGCTTTCGAGTTCGATGGAGTTCCCGCTGCTCACAGGTTGCTGACATTGTGTTACCTCCATCGTTGGATGATGAGGATATTGCTCGGGAGAAGAAAATTACCGGAAATAAGTATCTATGGATCGGAGGTCGACGATTTCAAGCTATCTGTGGGACAACTCACGACATGTACGCCCTTTGGTCAGCATGCAAACGGTGACTGGATTGAGCTGTTCTAGGAGAGGAAAGAGATCCCGGCAGAAAAATCTTGGCAGTTTTTCTCAGTAGTCAGTTAGGGCTCTTGCTTCACGTTCACGCTTAACTTCATCAACAACCCTTTGAATTCCAGGCCATCGGAACAAGATGCATCTCTGTCACAGAATGAAGACTTTGATGCGGCTATGCCATCTGCTTGACGCCCGTCAAAAGTGATGTCATGAGCTTCTTTGCTCTAGCTGCACCCGCAGCTCATTAAGAAGCCGGCCATGGAGGCCGATATTCCATGGTCATTCACATCGAGCACCATCTACTCGCTGGTGGCATTGTAGCCAATCGAGGCGACACTCGCTCCCGCCTCGACAGCAGGATCGATCAGCACCGTCAAGACTCTTCCGTTGACAGTCGACGTCAGCTCCTGCAGCTCGTCTCCCCAGCTGTTGTACACACGTCCTATGGTCTGGCCTTCCACAACATCATCTAGGACAGCAATATCCATATCGATCCAGCCGCTGAAGTTGGTTCGTGGATTGGTGAAGTTGGTGGCAATGAAGGTCTGAGACAGATCGGGTTGAGGAACCTCGCCACTGGTCATTTGGAGATCGTCCATCAAGCGGAGAGCGAAGTCAACAGTGCGCTGAATCAAAGTGCGGTTCCAGTTGTTGGCTGGCCCGGTCTCGACCGTGATGGCTGGTACCCCGGCTTGGACCCATGTCGTTTCTATCGAGCCAGGCTCACCAGGATCGATCTTGATCATGTCTGGCTGCAATAGCTCTGCGATGCGCTGCACACCTTCGAAATCGTAGTCGGCATAACACCATAGCGGACCGAGCGAGCCGGTGCTCAACGTGTCTGAATACATGTCAGTTTTGCTGCGCCTGGAACACGTTGCTGCAGTACTTACGAAAGTCCACGGCGATGTCGACGTTTGAGGTATTGCCCCAGATGTTATTCCAAATTGCCGAAGTATACGACTGGATCAAACTGCCACCCTCCTCGATACTCCGTCCTGGGAAGTTGCGGTTGAGGTCGACAAAGAACCCATTTGATGAACTCGTGAAGAAATTCCTTTGGTTCATGAAGTTGCCTTGCGGATTTTGTGTCGGCAGTCCAATGACTGTGCCATTGAAGCCGCCTGCAGCGACAGTCTCATTGAGCCTTCTGAAGATGTTTTGAACAATCGCCACCGGGTTGAGCTCGTCGCCATGAATGGATGCAGAGAACGACAGTTTTCTGCCAGTCTCGAGCGATTCGTTGGTCCCTCGTGCAACAAATATTGGCAAGAAATATGTCAAGCCACCTTGTCCAGCCCCAGGAGACAACCAGAAACGGGACACTTGATTGCTTGGGACATCATTCACATCCAAAGATGAGATGATTGGATAGCCTTGGAACGAATCCCCGGTGTATTCAGTTCTGGCCCGTACCGTAGGTGCGATAGCGGCCAGCCATGCTACGGACGTCGAGCTGAGCCTCATTATTGTCGGCGAGACTTGTGATTGCAAAAATAGATGATGTTGTCACAGTCTGGTCGGTATATTCGGCCGACGTGACCTATGGCACATATTTATGCATGCATCGTCGCGTGGCAGGCTAGGAATGCCAAGCTGATAAATGGGCCAGGCGATACCTCTCTAGGAAGTCGGCAAGAAAAAGCCAAGATCTACAATCAGACGCGCAGCTCGTAAGTGGCGCTCGTGTTGCTACATGAGCGCTCTAGGACATTACATAGTAGGAATCACTCAACAGCAAGTACACGAAGACCACTATGGCGGAGGATTCTGATTCCTGGAGGCTCGAAGTTTGGGATATCGCCGAAAGCGCCCAGCAGGGATGTTTAGGTGGATGAATCTTGCCAAGAATAGCGTCGGCCAAATCGTTCGGAGTATACCAATTCACTAAGTACGCCGGCTATCGGCCGTACCCACTCTACTTGAACAAATACCGAGTTGGAGCAGTGGAGGTGTGCTTCTTGCAGCAAGCAAGCGATCAGGCGAAGCGGGACTTTGCCTTTCAATTCTGCTGCACAAAAGCAGCAGCCGGGCCACATCCACTTTCGTCCCTGGTTGGACTCTTCATGAGAGACGGTTGAAGATGTATAACTCAATTTCATTATCTCTGGTGCTTGGACTGGCCTCCGCCACTCAATATGGAAACAACTGGGTACCTGTCAAATACGATCCGCCACAAGTCGAGAAGAACTTCCCGGATCCGGGGATCAAATTGATCTCGCCAGCGTTCATCAAGAACGATACAATACCACCGGGGTTCTCGAATGGAACAGCCGGGCCTACAAGCCAGGTGATCTTGGATGTCTATATTCAAGCGCTTGCAGATCGAAATCCCTGGATCAAGTATTCGCCGGTCGAATATGAGAGCGAGGAAGGTCGTGACTTTCCATACATCCTCCTCACGAATGGGCAACAGCCCAATTTCACCTACAGTCCGTCAGGTGGAAATGTCTCGAATCCTCTCTGGAGTGGGAACATCACGACAGATCAGTCGCAAAGTAACGGAGCTAGCGACAAGCTCAGAATATGGATCCAAGGCGGAGTACACGGCAATGAACCAGGTGAGCCTCTCATGGAGCATTCTTGGTCCCTGATATCGATGCGAAGGTCGATCTGGAGCAGTTGTGAAGAGCAAGACTGACGATCGTTCAGGTGGTGACCAAGCAGTTATGGCCTTGCTCGGCAAGATGAACGCGAACCAGACTTGGACCAACCAGATCTTGCAAAATGCAGACATCATGGTTCTCCCTCGATACAACCCAGACGGCGTGGCTTATTTCCAGCGAACTTACGCCAGCAACTTCGATCCCAACCGCGATCACACAAAGCTCGCCAGACAACAATCACGAGACATCAAGCAGACGTTCTCGGACTTTGCTCCTCATATTGCTGTCGATCTGCATGAGTACGGCGCAAATACACTCTACAGTGGAACCTACGTACCGGGCGCAGACGCTATGTTCAGCGCAGCGAAGAACCTGAACATCGATGTCGGCATCCGCAACATGTCTGAAGAAGTCTTTGCTCCAGCAATCGCCTCTCACCTTGAGAAACAAGGCTTCCGATGGGAGCCCTATGCAACTGGAGCATCCGATGGCGATAACCGCAACTCGACCATCCTACTCCAAGAAGCCGGCAGTGACGCCAAAATCGGCAGAAATTCCATGGGCCTCTCGCAAGCAATCGTATTCCTCTTCGAAACACGAGGAATTGGCATCGCCGACCAGGAATTCGCTCGACGAACCGCAACTGGGCTGGCCCTGCTCGAAGCCACCATCAACACCGCAATCGCCAACGCCGCCGAAATCCGCCAGGTCGTCGAAGAAAGCATCGAAGACTTCGTGCAAAGTAAAGATCAAATCGTTATCACCGATACCCCACAAAATGCCACAGTAAGAAACTGGACTCTGATTGACTACCAAACCGGAGAATTGCAACAAGTCCCCGTAGCATTTTTCGCCACAACACCCACGATCGCGAATCTCACGCGTGCAAGACCAGAAGCATACCTCATTCCTAAAGGCTGGAAAGATCTCGTCCCACGACTCGAAGCCTCTGGTCTGGAAGTCGAGACGCTCGACCAAGCTTTCCGCGGCCCAGTCGAAGCTCTGACGATCGAGACAGCAGGTTTCACGGAAGCAGCATATTTCGAAGGCGCAGTTCTCGCTTCTGTTACCACAAAGGCAACGACTAAGAATGTGGAACTTCCGGCTGGGAGTTTCTTGGTTAGCACGAGGCAGAAGAATGCTGGGCTGGCATTCGCTGCTCTGGAGCCGGAGAATATCGATTCGTATGTCAGCTTCGGCGTTGTGCCGTTGGCGGCGGGGGATGAGTATCCGATCTACAGGGTTATGGCATGAGCGATCAGAGGCGGCGAGGATACGACTTGCATGATCTAGACGATGGGAGTACTGGCGAAGTAGCAGCGGCACGATATGACCATGATTTGGGTCACGAGGCAGGAGTCTTGCATTCTCGGCGTTTTCGGTAGCGTCGTCTTTAGCTTCGTTTTCGTTCTATACCACTCGGCTTAGCAGACCAAAAACAGTTTGAAGGTTCCGAAGAATACTTTGCACAAGTTGCACAAGTTGCACACACTCAAAATGATCGATTCTTTTCGCTTCCTACATTGAAAGCGAGACATTAAGGAAATAAAAAGACAACTAAAAACTAGTGAGCTAAGCGGCCGTGCATCATCAGAGAGTCGTGAGAATTTTTGTGGTTTCCAATCCTCCCCAGGATACCGCTCCTCCGCGTAGTCATAATGCAGTTCGTGCGATCGTAGCCCAAGCCAACGCAAAACGCAAAACGCTCATGCCATGCCATGCCACGCGCAAGTCCGAATAACAAACAATGCAACAAAACTTCAACAACAACAGCCAAAGGGTATACGCATATTCAACGTAGCAGAATTATGTTCATCCTTCCTTCCTTCCTTCCTTCCTCCTTCTGGGTCGATACTGGCCTCCTCCTTATTCTCTTAGTCATTTCTCAGGTCGGTCGCGGCCTGGGTGAGAATGGTCTGGGAATGTTAGAATACTACGCTGCGGCGCTGACGGCAGGCTGTGCGGCTTCGTCCACGCCATTGGTCTTGGCTGTCTCCTCTTCCTTCTTCTCGGTCGTGGTGTTCTTCACTTCGGCGGCGGCTTGAACCTTGGCTCCGAGCTCTGCGAGCTTCTTGTCTGTCTCAGCCTTGGACTTCGCAGCTTCCTCGAGCTTCTTCTCTGCTGCTGATAGTTGTTCGGCTTTCTTCTCAGCCTCGGCTTTGGCCTTCTCTAAGTCCGCAAGCTTCTTCTCTGCTGCAGCGAGTTGTTCGGATTTCTTTTCAGCCTCCGCGAGCTTCTTCTCAGTCTCTGCGAGCTGTGCAGCCTTCTTCTCAGCTTCAGCCTTGGCTGACTCTGCATCTGCGAGCTTCTTCTCGGTTGCTGCGAGCTGCTCTGCTTTCTTCTCCGCCTCTCCCTTGGCCTTCTCGACGTCGGCTAGCTTCTTCTCAGCCTCTGCGAGCTGTGCAGCCTTCTTCTCGGCTTCAGCCTTGGCTGCTTCGGCATCTGCCAGCTTCTTCTCAGTCTCAGCGAGTTGAGCGGCCTTCTTCTCAGCCTCTGCCTTAGCACTTTCCGCGTCAGACAGCTTCTTCTCCGTTTCGGCCAATTGCGTAGCCTTCTTCTCTGCCTCAGCTTTGGCGCTCTCTGCGTCTGCGAGCTTCTTCTCGGTCTCGGCAAGCTGAGCGGCCTTCTTCTCTGCATCGGCCTTGGCAGCTTCGGCAGTCTGCAGTTTCTTCTCAGTCTCTGCCAGCTGCTCGGCCTTCTTGGATGCGGCTGCGGCGTCGGCTTTAGCAGTCTCAAGCTCCTTCTCGGTCGCTGAAAGCTTGGTCTGCAAATCAGTAGCAGCGGCGGCAGAACCCTTCTCGAGGTCAGCGACCTTGGCAGTGAGCGTAGACTTCTCCTGTGCAACGTCAGTAAATCATTCATCACGACGACATAGAATTAAACTCACCTCTTGCGCAGCCTTCAGCTCTTCCGCGGCCTTGCTCGCTTTGCTTGTGCTCTCCTCGGCCTGCTTCTTGAGATCTTCGACCTTGCTTTCTGCCTCCTGCTGGCTCTTCTTGAGATCTGCGCTCTCCTTCTCGATAGCCTTGACCTTCTCCAGAGCATCGTCAGCCTGCTTCTTTACCTTCTCCAGCTCAGCTTGATGCTCGGCTTGCAGCTTCTTGCTCTGCTCTTCAGAGCCTGTGCTCTTCTGCTTCAGCTCCGCGATTTCACTCTTCAGCTTTTCAACCTCTTGCGAGCCCTTCGACTCCAAGCTCTTGATCTTCTCCTCATCAGCCTTGTAAGACGCCTTCAGAGCAGAGTTCTCCTCAAATAGCCTGTTATGCGAAATTTGCAAGCTGTTCTTCTCTGTACGGGCAGCTTCGAAGTCCTTCTTCGCAGCCTGAATCTCGGCCTTTGAAGTATTCTTGAGCTCTTCGTGTTCCTTCTGCAGTGCGGCGAGCTTGTTCTGGTAATCACTGAGCTCTTGAGCAGCGGCTGCGCCTTCCTCGGAGGTCTTCTTGAGGTTGGTGTTGGACTGCTCGAGTTGAGAGACCTTATCTTGTGATGCGGCAAGTTGCTTCTGAACTGTCGCGAGGCGATTCTCGGCAGCCTTGTTAGCAGCGTCGGCGTTCTTCTGAACTTCGGCGAGCTTGGCCTGTGCATCCTCGAGCTGCTTCTGAGCGGCTGCGAGCTTGGCTTCCGAATCCTTGACCGATGTCTCGCTGGACGATTGCAGAGAGGCGATCTTCTCCTGGCTTTCTGCAAGATCCTTCTTCGCAGCTGCAAGCGATGAATCAGCTTCCTGCTTGACGTTGCTGAGCTCAGTCTCCAAGCTGGTCTTCTCCGTTTGGAGAGCGCTGTGCTTCTCGGTGGTCTCGCTCAGCTGGGCCTGGAATGAGGCGAGCTCGGCCTTAAGGCTGGTCTCCAACTGCTCCCGCGAGGCCTTGGCTTCTTCCAACTCTTTCTTGGCAGCAGCGGCTTCCTGCTCGAGCTGCTTGTTGCTCGTCTCCAACGTGGTCAGCTTCTCTTGCACCGCTCTCAGCTCATTGCGTGCGTGGTCTCGCTCTTGTGTGACAGACTGAGACACGCGCTCGAGCGCCTGTCGCTGGGCATCGCTACCCTTGGTGCTGTTCTCTAAGTCTTGCTGCAATTTCTGGATCGCCGCCTGCTTGTCGGCTTCGAAATTGGCTAACTGACTCTCAAGCTCTTGCACCTTCTTCTTTAGTTCGGCAACCTCTTTGCTTGCATTGTCCGACTTGGATCGGGACTCTCTGAGTTCCTTTTCCTTGGCGGCAAGTTCCTTCTTCTTGCTCTCAATGTCGGCGTTGCTGGCCTTGAGCTTCTCTTCGACCTCGTGGAGCTTCTCCTTAGGAACGCCCGGTGTCGAAATTAAATTGCCCATGCTTGATAGGTGTGTGTATACGCAGGATCGACGGGATGGGATTCACACAGGGAGGGAATAGGATATTCCGGTGGTGATGGGTGAGGAAGATGCTCGAGGCGAGGTCGTTGCGGTGAAGTGATGTGGCGGTATCTCAGGAAGTAGCGCGTGGGCAAACACTGCGCGTGTTGCTGTTTGCTGGTGGGACTTCGGCGGCAGATTTTGGAAAGGCCCCCTGGTCGCTTAGCTGCACGATGGTGCTCGTGCTCTTCCTCTCGGCGTCTGTGCTTGACAGAGGAAGATTTGATATCGACGACAACAACCAAGGACTTCACCTACCTTTGCGACCGGGGTGAGGGGATGCATACTTCCTCTACCCCTTCCATCTGCCACTGTCACCGCCGCCCAGCCGTGCTCCTCACCTCCGCCCTCACGCGTCTGTATGCAGCCGGAGCGCGGAAGAGCTGTTCGCGCCCAAAGCTTGAGGCGGGCGGCCGGGTGTGTCGGTCATGCAGGGGTCGTCACCGCTGCGACCAGCAGTCGACACGACTCGCTGCCTGCTGGCGAGAGACGTCATCAGCAGCATGTATCGCAGTGCAGGCGTGCTAGCATGACTTGATGAGAGACATGTGAGGTTGGGAGAAAGCCCCGCGAACGATCCTGAACCACTCTTTGGCATGCAACGCTGACGCAGGGCGGCTTGGCCAGCATGTGCCACAGCTTTCATCCAACGCCCAGTGCCTATCCAGGCCTAGTCTGGGATGCTAGGTGAAGCAAGCCAATGCACTCTGATCGACGCAGCGGACGACGTCTACATACATCATAGCGCACAGTCATCAATGGTCAAGCTTCGTCTGCGGCGGCAGTACGGCTTTCACAGCAGTACACTCGAATCTCGGGCTGGAAATATGCTTTGTTGATGCATGCATCGAATGCGGTATCGTAGAGCCACTCGGGCCGTAATCGTGCTGTACAATTCGTTGAGATCTGCCGTGGCGCCCACGAAGTCCCTCCCTCATTCCATGTCCAACTTGCGCTGAATGCAAACCTCTTCGTATCGTGGTCATCAGTCCTCCATGTGCAGCATGAAATTTCACATTCGCCGGCCTCTGTTTTCCTGAAAGGTAGACCGTCTCTCGTTTCCAAGCCGTAGCACAAATTCCTGGAACGTGATATTCCCACGGTTCCTGGCTGCGTGTAGACTGCGTTGCTCAGTATCTGCCGGCCTCGGTTCATGCTATGAGGCCGAAACTCGGCTACTGCTTGCGCCATCCAGCTCCATGCTGTCTTCGGGCTGCCGTATGACTCTCCGTCTTCTTGAGCCCGCACTTCGCCCAGCTCGCAGTTGGTGAACTTTGGTCGCGATGCCTTGATCCCACATCTCTTCGTCCGCTCCGCCCAACACTCCTTGGTTTTCCATTTGTCGAAGCGCCCTGTTAAGGAGGTCCGTAGCAATAGGGTCTTGCGGTGAGATGGCGAGAGCTTCGTGCAGTGCTACCGTGGCCTGAAATGCGTCCTCCAATTCGAGGAGAACTAGTCCTTTGCTGGAAAACACGGCTGCATCTCGTAGACCTAGACGGATCACTTCTTCAAATTGCTCGAGAGCTTCGTGGAATCGTTCAGCCTTTCGTAATGCGTGTGCCAGGTTAAGGCGCGTACTCGTGTACTGATTCTGTGGTGCTTCATTGTCGATCGAGATCTGCAGCGCGAGGTTGAAATGGTCAATGGCGCTATCGAATTCGCCCTCCATGTAGCAGCAAACACCAATTTCGTTGATGAGGAGAGGATCCCTTTGGCATAATCCGAACGCTGCCGTTAAGTATTCCCGCGCTATCGCCAGATTTCCAAGAGCTATTTCCTGCATTCCAAGGTATAACTGAGGAAGATGTGTGCCTTGGAACAACCGCGCAGCAGTACTGTACGCGGCAATTGCTTGGTCACTCTCGCCCTCCGCAGCAAATGTATGCGCGAAGCCGATCCAAGCAGCTCCAAAATGCGGATCCATGAGACTGGCCTTGGAGAAATATGATCGTGCTTCGGGTATTCGATTCGTATTCAAGTAGTAGGTACCCACAGCGAGCCATGTGCAAGGCTCATTAGGGTGCGTGTCTGCAAGTTCATGCGAAATGGCAAAGAGCGCATTCGTGTGATTGAGTTGGGCGAGAAGCGACAGGTGGAGGGGTATACAAGCGA
>JAASLG010000426.1:0-21843 GCA_013365235.1 Cercospora sesami | reverse complement strand
ACCCCTCATAAAAGTCCCTCGTCTCCTCCAACAAATTCTCATACTCCCGCGAAGAAAAATACTCATTCGAAGAAATCTTTGCTTTGGCACAGTTACTCGTACTCTGCAACCAACCCGCATCTTCGCTGCCTGCGCCAGCTGAACCAAAACCTGAAGGAGTACTGATCGGGATAAGTTGGTATCCATTCATGGGAGCTTCGATTTCGGAGCCATTGCGGAGAGTTTCAGTGCCGAGAGAGGAGCCAACGGGTGGGTAGAGGCCTTGGAGGAAACCTTGAGCGGAATTTTGGAGGACTGTGTCAGAGGCGGCGGCGGCGACGAGTTGTTGGTAGGAGACGATGTTAGGAGAGATGGAGGTTATGAGGGTGGAGTTGTCTGATGATGAGGAGGAAGATGAGGAAGAGGCAGAGGAGATGTAGCGGGAGCGGAAGTATTCGCCAGAAGAGTAGACTTGGGTATAGCCGAGAGAGGTGAGGTTGGTTGGGGCGAGGGCTTTTGGTGTCTGGTTGTTGATAGTCAGTGAGTTTGTTTCGATGCATTCATGCGAAGCGAAAGTGAGGAGACTGACCCTGTCACCATGTCGGTGGAACATGTAGACGCCGAGAATCCTCTCATCGGCGGACTGCGCTGAGGCCACCGCTGCGAGTGCTAGGAGGGACAACATGATGAGTCGGAATGAACGTTGCGAATTGAGCTGCTCCGACAATTCGCGCTTGAACGACTGCCGATCTGCACAGAAAGACAGCTGAGAGGGAGAAGAACTTGGAGTAGAAGTACTGAGGGTAATAAGAGTACCATGCACCGGACCTTCAACACCACCACTGCTCGTCGCCGATATGCGCTGCACTCCTCTACTTTATTACATCCTACCCACTCATAACACACCAGTGCGCTATCGGACCTGCAGGCATAGTCCTCAATGCCACCGTAACAGCATGGCAGGCAGGACGACGAGCAGAGCCGAGCCATTGACAATGCTTGCCCACACTCAAGCTTGTGCAAGCTCCACACTCACTCCACTTGTCTCGCTTCCAGATTGGACTAGCTTGAAAAGGTTTGCCAGTAGCGAGGTTTAGCTCGCTGCTTTTTTGCCGTTTTCCGCGGACCTCTACGAAAGCCACGAGCTGATAACAACAGCATCGCATAGCTTTGGTCAGAATATTGCTTCTCGCGCCGGTGCTTGCTTGCGACGGTTGCAACAGGCCATCTTCGTCGACGCCTGGCGCGCCCATAGACGGCGGCGAAGCACACTGGGCACGAACGTGTGGCAGCTGCTGCGCAGTCTGCAAGCTTGCAACGAAACGGCAACCACAGAGTGCATATAGCCATGCCGATGCGTGGGGTCTTTGCGGGATGATGTGTTGATGACTGTCGTGGATGGTCGCCTGCGGGCACTTGTCGGAGTCTAGTCCAGTCCAGATCAACGCACCGCATTGACCACATTTCATGTTGGTCGCGAGTCTTCTTCTACAGCATCGTTACAGCGTGTGTTCAATCTTGGTGCTTGGTGAGGAACTCCACCACAGCTGCTTGTCGTTAGCGCATCGACGGTCGACATACGCCCATCACCACATTTGACTTACCTTGTCTGAATTCTTCTGGCTTCTCGCTGATCACCCAATGCCCGGCATCAATGTCTGCTCTGTCGAAATTGGGAAAGAACCTGCCGCAAATCGGCAGCGTCTCATCGCTAACATAATGACTCTTCGTCCCTCGCACAATCAACGTCGGACCCTCGAATCTCGTCTCATCTGGATTCTTGAATGGGAAGTCTCCTAGCCCATGCAGTGCAGGAGTCAAGTATTTGAGCGGCACCTTGAATTTCTGCGTGCCGTCTTCGCCTTTGATCAGATTTGTGAGGAGGAATTGTCGTATGGGCAAGGACTCCTCGTAGCTTTGCAAGATCTTGTCCGCTTCCTTCATCGTCTTGACAGATGATTCTTCAATCTTTCGCATGCCGACAATATATTTTGCGAAGTCGCTCTTGAGTGCCGCATCTACTGGGGCGTTGTCCACCGGGATGAGGGAGCCGATCTTTACTTGCTTGCGCAACGCAACTGCCATTACTGCTTTTGCGCCCATTGAGTGCCCAATCAAACATGTGTCCTGCAGTTTGTGATGTCGGAGGAAGAGTTCGATGTCTTCGGCCAGGGCTGTATAGTCGTGCTTTGGATCGTGAGAGGAGTCGCCATGGTTGCGAGTGTCCACGGCGTAGACTGGTCGCTTCAGATCGCGGACGAGGACTCTGTAGCATTGTCAGTCGCGGTCCATCTCTGGCCATGGATGATAGAAGGACAATCGTACTTACTCATGCTCCTGTGATTTCTCTTGGAGCCGAAGAGACCATGGACGAAGATGACTGGGCCACCCTGGGTTTGTTGCTCGGGCTCGTACAGGTCGTAGGTCATCTTGATGCCATTGCTGAGCTCCGTCGTCGAATACGGTCGTTTCGCATACTGTCGGAAAGGTTGCTGGAGGCGTGGAAGAGCTTTTCGCGCGAGCATCGTGTCGACTTGGGCGCGCTTCTCAGCTTTTCGTCTCTACGCTGTTAGGAAATGAACCACGCGACAATGCAGAATCTCAAATGCAAAATGAGTGTAGAGCTGTGTAGGAGAAGTATTTACGTCCAAAGTTTGATAGGGCTACGAAGAAACGAAGCTCCGGAAGCTCAAAAAACGTCACCACGCAGCTCCCACCTTTCGCGCAAGTCACTCGTCCATGATTCTCAAAACCTGTTGGCGTCGCGCAGCTTTCCTTCCCAGACCACCCCTCTCCCAGAGAAACACATTCCTCACCAAGCGAACAATCATGACGATGCTCCGAACAGACCCCAACATCATCATCACTGGCACACCAGGCGTAGGCAAAACCTCTCACGCCGAAGAACTCGCCCGCCGCATCCCTACCTTACACCACCTCAGCGTCAACGATGTCGTAAAGAAACATAACATTGGCGAGAAATCCGATGACCCTTCCGATCCAAATCTTCAAATCGTCGACGAGGACCGACTACTGGACGTGATTGAAAATGACCTCGAAGAAGGCGGGCAAATCATCGACTGGCACGCTTGCGACCTCTTCCCGCCGAGTTTGATCGATTTGGTTGTTGTTGTGCGATGCGATAATGGGACATTGTATGATCGGTTGAAAGCAAGAGGGTACGAGGAGAAGAAACTACAGGAGAATCTGGATTGCGAGATTATGGAGGTTTTGTTGCAGGAGGCGAGGGATGCGTACGATGGGGAGATTGTCGTGGAGTTGAAGAGTGAGAAGGCGGAGGATATTGATGGGAATGTGGATCGCATTGAGAGTTGGGTAAAGCAGTGGAAGAAGGATCATGGCAAGGAGGGTGGAGACGTGGAAGCCCAGGCGAGTGGGAAGAAGGATGAGGATGATCAAATGTTTTTGCATGGATGAGCGCATCGGAGATCTATGTGGTTCTAAGTTGAGGTGGAATCATGGCCGAAGATCTGGAGGCCTCAAAGGCTTCTACAGTTCCTGCTTCAGCCACTCCGTCAGCTTCTCCAAAGCCTTTCCACGATGCGAGATCTTGTTCTTCTCCACTTTGGGCATTTCAGCATAGGTTTGTCCTTCGTACTCGAAGCACGCATCCCAGCCTGCATCAGACAGTCAGCACTGCGCAAGGGAAAAGACAACTGAGGACCAGAACTCACCAAAATCCGTCGGTCCACGGCAAGGCACGATCTTGCCCTACAATAGATCAGTCAGCGACAGCTCCACTGCGGAGTATTTTTTACAAAAGCAGAACTCACGGCTGTCCGGCCTTGGAACACAATCGGCTCCTTGCCCGGTCCCTCGCAGTACGCAAATGTGCATACGGCCTGAGCAGACTTATCTTCGAAGCCCGCCAGGAGCTTGTGGAACTCTTGCACGCCGAGAGCCTTCAGAAACCACTTCCTGTAGAGCTGTTCAGCGTACATAGCCATAAAATAGCCATGAGCGAAGTAGAAAGACAGCACAAAAAAATACATGTCGAATCCAACTGAACGATTGAGAAACAACATACACATAAGGTCCCGGCAACTCCTTGAACGCATCAAAACACAAACATGTGTCTTCCACTAGTACTGGGCCTTGCACCTGTTCAAAGTCAGCGTCCCCACTCGACTTGGAATTCCTTTGACAGAAGCGACTCTCAAGTCCTCAATTCTGTGTGATACTCGAACGAGCCAACACTTTCTTGTTCTCTTGCACTTTTCTAATGTACTCCATCCAGCGCGTGACTTACCGCCTCAGCAGCCCTCCGCGCCTTATCTGTCGAAATCTCCTCAATCGTCCCTTGAATTTCCACTAAATCGACATTTTGCGATCGGAGTTCAACAGGCGTGGAAGAGAGAATGGCTTCGACTTCGGCAAGTTTGTTGGCGTTGCCTGTGATGAAGTTGAGGTGTTTTGGTGGGGCCATTTTTGATTCTTCTTCTGATCTTGAGAGTCCGGGGGAGGTTGTGCGAAGAGTTGTGGTGAAGTGCAGTGCGCAGTTGTTTCTGTCTCCGTCGAAGTGGAAGCTTTTGGTTCGGGAAAATTTCAGTCTTGTTTTGAGAGATTGAGGTTGTCGGTCGGATGATGAAGCGGGGGGTGTTGAGGTGGAAACTGAATGCACAAGTCGGAAGGTGCGGTTGCGGTGTCTCGATGTGAACGATTGGAATTGAAAGGTTTGGGTGTAGTGAAATTTAATTCTCTGCTACGCATCGCACATCTGACAAGTCACGACATTCCGACACTTCATTGGATGTCACAGCGAGGACATGCGGTGGTCGAGCACTAGTCATGTCGATGCAGTTTCCAAATCACCACGCTATAAGGATGAGAAGAGATTGGGGGTCATCGGCATTGAACATTTTGAACGTTTCACTGATTTTGCGTAAGGACCTAACGTGGCGCTGGTATAGATGTCCCATGCATCTTTCATCTCCATGGCCCTCTTGCTCTCAAACGCCGTTCTACTCGCAAACAAGTGAAGTCGCCACACTGCCCAATGCCCATGTGTTACCGTAAAGCATCATATGCCCCATTTAACCTCTTTAAACAGACTCCAAGACCGTCTCCTTGAAGTCGCGTGCACCCTCGACCTTTTGGCCGGCGTCGTCGGTGGAGGACTCGCCGTGGAGCGAGAGGAGGTTACCAAGATCGAACTTAGGCGACTTCAGGAGCTTGACCTTGCGGACGTGGACCTTTGCGAATGTCAGTATTTCTTCCTGCCTCACGCGACCCTGTTGCCCGCCATGTACGTACGTTCTGGAGAGGGTAGATGCCCTGAGTGCTCTTCTCAATCTCACGGCCGATCACTTCTGGGATCAGCTTGGTGGTGAGCTGGCTGAGAGTGCAGCTCTGGGCCTCGCGCTGCATGATATCCGTCATCTTCTTCCTGATGGCGCGGATTTGCGAAGATCGTGCGTAGGTGGTCTTCTTGATCTGGTTTGGTCTCCGCTTGGTGAAGGCAATGCAGAAGAGGCGGAGGAGGTAGTCATCGGTGGTCTTGACGACGACGTTGGCCTCGATGAGAGTCTGCCACTTGCGGACGAGCGAGCGCAGCTTGTCCGAAGTGAAGTCGAGTCCGTGGAAGTTGGTCAGGCAGTTCTTGCCCTGGACCTCGTCGACGCGCAGCTTGACCTTGCGGAAAGCGTGGTCCTCGTCCTTCTGGAGATCGGCGAGCGAGACCTCGAAGATGCGGCCCTTGAGCGCATCGTTGGCGTTCTTGAGACCAGTGGAGCGGTTCACGAGGGTCTTGCCGACACTGCAGCCAGCGTTAGTTATCCATTGCTCATGCTCTGCTATCCTCGCTTTTCCCCATCTGCGCAAAGGCATTTCGTGTGCGGGAGCGGGTGGTGGGATCGTACTCGCGAATGTTGAACGTCGACGGAGCCTTGACGCTGAACCAGTCCTTGCGGGCGAATGGGTCGGTACGCTTCTTCAGGCCCTTCTTGCCCTTGGACAGTCTCTTGTTCTTGCCGACAGCCATGGTTGCGGTCGAGTGAAAGAACAGGTGCTGTGGTGGTTAGTAGGCTGGCTGTGTCGTCAAAGTCGTCAGGACGAATGTTCCGCCCAAACCAAAACTGCGTGCGAGTGCTTGGCATCAATGCATTCTGCCAAAATTTAGTGGTGGCCCTTTGCGGCAGCTGCCGCCTATTCTGGCACGTGCCACGGACCAACGCGCTTGCCGACACTCTTCGAAAACAAGAGAACACTTTGCTTCCACTTTCTCTCCTTCCTCACCTTCATCACATCCGGTTACAGCAGTGCGGCGGCTTTGGGACACCACTCGATTGCGGTGAAGATGTCGTTCCAGGAAGCCTTCTTCCAGGCGCCGCCTGTCACCAGGTAAGAAATTTGCTGCACGCGCAAGCTGGCGCAGATTCTGATGCTGAGCAGAACCATCACAGCCGCAGCCGTCCTCATCAGCGTGCCCGGACATCTCGGCCTGTATAACCTCTCTTGGGTCGTCTTCCTTCGAGACTATGTCTTCACCATCCGCCAACTGCCAGAGCTGTGGCGCGCCATAACGTGCTTCCTCGTCACTGGCCCTTCGTTGGGCCTGATCATGGATCCCTTCTTCTTCTACCAGTACAGCAACATGCTCGAGACGGGCGCGCCGCGCTTCAGTGCTCCTGGTGCATACGCCTTCTACCTCATGTTCGTGGCGCTTGTCATTCTGGTAAGCACGACTACCCATCTCGCAGTCTTCTTTCCTTACCTTTTCCTTCTCTCTTTCACCAATGTACGCTCGAATATCTGCCCGGCCAGCTCCTCGTAGCTGTCACGGTTCCTGGAATCGAGCAAGATTACCCCTGCACTGTGCGGCGTTCGTCATTCGCATAAACAATAGAGCGTTCGCGGAGTGTGGGCATGGTGGGATGCGTATTGAGAAATACTGGCGGCCTTGAACTTGTGGGCAGGCGGTGGTTGTTGCTCCCTACATACTTTTACCTTCCATGTCCTCGTAGATGTTATCGGTTGTTGGATGTGCAGCACGCTGACAACGAAGCAGCTTACCGGAGGTGTCTACCTTGGCGGCGTTGTACTTCTTCAGGCATTGAACATGGCTCTGATCTACACGTTCGCACTGGAAGACCCAAATAGACAAGTTCAGTTCTACATCGTCAACATGCCAGCCAAGTATCTTCCATATGCGATGCTCGCTATCACATACCTCGTGGCTGGTCCTTTCCACACCATGATCCAGGCAACTGGCATCCTCGCAGCCCACCTCTACGACTTTCTCGACCGCATCTGGCCAGAATATGGAGCTGGGGGAAAATACACAAACACCCCTCTCTTCATCCAGAAGCTCTTCGCAGGCACTGGCCAGCCACAAACGAATCGTGCATACGGGACCGCGTTTGCAGGCAGACCAGCCAACCAATCAGGGGCTGCAAGAGGACAGGGCAACGGACCACTCCCAAGCTCATGGGCTACTGGCTCAGCTTGGAGCGGCTCCGGCAGACGTCTCGGCGGCGATTGAGCTTCTTCTGCAGTGCTTGCGACTAATGACCGATATGTAGCAATACGAAAATGACAACGACTCAACACAGTCCACAGGTACAACATGTTGCTACTTCGTACCCGCGATATGGTAGAGAAGCAGGAGCCAGGCACAGCCGCTCTCACTACACGATCCTTGGAAGGTGGAGGACATGAGGGCATCAGGTAAGCGATCGATATGGCTCTCGAAAGCCGTTTTCGACTCTCGATATGATTAGTTGCCTTACACATGCATGGCTTTCATAGCGCACTTTGACCGGTGCATTTATGCTGAGACGGCACCCTGTATGATCGAGAATATGGCATCGCATTGCATCACATCCGTTGTAGAAACAAAGGCTGATTCAGTGACAGGTAAATGCATCTCGATATGCGCGCATTCCATCCCACAGGATGTGCCCTGCGCAACCGAATCGGACCAATGCAAAGTCGCTTCGAACGTCGCTGCGACTCGTCTGCGTCGTTGCACAGCTAGTGGAAGACCATAGCCGCTCTTCACGAATGCATGCAGGGAAACGCCGTGCAACCTGTCGGGACCTGTGCGATGAGTGGCAATCGTGGGCAGCAGCCGTCTGTCGCAGTCGTCTGCTGTGTGCTGGTATTTTGTTTGCTGCAGAATGTGACAGCCTTATCAACAGGCACATATGACAATGGCGACCAGGATACCCAGCTTCGGAGGCTCGGCACGCTGCATGTTGTATTTTCAGCCGCTTGACGACCGTACTCTCTCAGCTCTTGTGTGCACGGTGGCAAAGCGATGCATTCTTGCAGCAAACATCGTCCTTCGGGGCTGAGTCATCATCGTCGCATTGGGCAGAGCTTGAATCGGCCTATTCAAATCAGCAGCATGAAGGTAAGTCGAAGTAATGCATCTTTTGAAGCTCAATGAAACATTTGAACGCCTATACATGTGCCCGAACGCATGACCGCAATGGACAGACCAGGCCAACAAGCGCCAGAGCTATCCACATCGCGATCGCCAAAGGTCCCCACATCGGAAAGCACCCGTCATCTTGCATGCTCGAAAATCCTCAAATCCCAAGCCGATCTGGTTTCGGGCGGTGCTGTCGTCAACATTATTCGTAAGAAACTGCGACGACGAGGTCAGCAATGGCTCGTGCAGCGGCGAGAGTGGATGTGATGAGAGTCAAGAGAGACATACCATTTTTAGTTGCCAAAGTTTCGCATCATGTCGGATTTCACTTTGTCCATGGCGTCCTTGTACCCCGCTTCATATGCGACATCCATTTTCTTGTCGGTCGTGAATCGCGATCCACCAGACGAGCCACCACCGGACCGGCCTCCAGAGCTACCACCGCCATAACCACCGCCGCCACCGCTGCTGCTGTGACCGCCTCCGCCATAGCCGCCCCCGCTCGATCCGCCGCCATAAGAGTTGCCGCCGCCTGAGCTACCTCCATAGCCGCCACCAGAAGAAGAGTTGGAGTTGGAGTTACCGCCTCCATAGCCGCCGCCGCTGCTTCCTCCTCTCGAGTGGCCGCTGGAGTTGTTGTTGCTGCTCGAGTTGTTGTTGTTGGAAGATCCCATGCTGGAACCACCAGAGCTGCCTCCATAGCCGCCGCTGCTGCTGGAGTTATTGTTGTTCGAAGATCCCATGCTGGAGCCGCCGGAATTGCCATTGGAGTTGCTCGACGTGCCGCCTCGGGCAAAGTCGTGGCTGCTCCGGCCACCGGATGAGTTGTTGTTATTGTTCGAGTTCATGTTGATTTTCGCTCCCAACGGCGCGGTAATAAATCTCTCTCAATTGAAGATCTGATACGACAGGGGGAAGAATGTAGTGTAACAATGCTTTGTACAGCAATGGAAACCGGGAAACACGAACTCCAGGCAGCTCACCTCGCTTTCTTATTATTACTCGCTGCCACTTCGATCTTCAGCCCGCATGCACGATGACAGGATGGCTGCCCGATGCGACATGACGATTTTTCGTTGCCCATGAGTCGTGGTCCTACAGTAGTCTGTAAGCTGGGCGATGTTTTGGTCCCCTCACATGCCGACCTAGAGCTCCGTCTCTTACCGAGGTTGGCCTAGCGTGGTGTCTTGCAACCTCCACCTGGTTGTTTGACACGCGGTTCACGAGTAAAGAGCGCTGAAAGAGACTGTTAACTACCTTGGTTTTAGTCTGATTACTGGCCCGGCCGAAAAGCTCATCAGAGTCGGTTTGTCTCTGCTCTGCCTCTGCGATCTACACGCTACTGTCAGGCACCAATTCTCTCGTTACACTGACGTCAAGAGCTCTCTCTTCCCCTCGCAGCTGATCTTTCGCATTACTCTTCACGGACACGCCATGGCGGACCCCACGACGGTGCCTCGCAAGCTGTGGGATCCTCCGAACCCAAAGGGCACGTTGGCTTATAAGTTTATGCAAGAGGTCAACCGAAAGTGTGGGACGAGGCTTGATACATGGCCTCAGCTTCATGCCTGGTCTGTGGACCAGCGGGCTGTGTTCTGGGAAGAGCTGTTTCTGCAATTTCCTCTTATTCATGAGGGGAAGTATGAGCGTGTTGTGGATGAGAATGCTCGTATGGACACGATTCCGCCGTGGTTCGAGGGAGTCAAGCTCAATTTTGCCGAGAACATCCTCTACTCACCTGCGAAGAATGCGAGCCAATGGTCTACTGATCGAAAGGAAGATGAAAGAATTGCATGTGTTGAGGTTCGTGAAGGTGGAACAGAAGTCCGAAATGTTACGTGGGCAGAGTTGAGAGCCCGAACAGGCTATCTTTCCAATGCCATGCGAGCCAGAGGCGTTGGCAAGGGTGACCGCATTGCGGTCGTGGCATCGAACAGTGTCGACACACTGGTCGTCTTCCTGGCTGCTACGGCCCGTGGTGCAATCTTCAGCTCCAGCTCGACTGATATGGGAACAAAGGGCATTCTCGACCGACTTCGCCAGATCAAGCCTAAGTTCGTCTTCGTCGACGATTGGGCATTGTACAATGGCAAGACAATTGATCTTCGGCCCAAAATGAACGAGATCGTGGAAGGTATGACTGGTATAACCGAGTTCGAAAGCATCGTTAGCATGCCTCGCACACAACGTCAACCGAAAGACATTTCCAAGGTGCGTGAAGCAGAATCTCTCGAGCTCTTCCTCTCGGCAGCCAAGAACGATCCTGAGCTCCATTTCGAGCGCATTGAATTCGGTGACCCTTTTCTCATCGTCTACTCTTCCGGCACGACTGGTCAACCGAAATGCATCGTCCACAACGTCGGCGGCGTGCTATTGAGCAATCGGAAAGAGGCCAATTTGCACCGTGATATGGCACAGATCTCACCAGATGATCTTTGCGTCTTGCAATACACCACAACTGGCTGGATTATGTATCTCGTGAGCGTCCTTTCACTCGCGAACTCAGCCAAGGCCGTTCTTTACGATGGCTCCCCGTTCCAGCCAGATTTGACAACGTTTTTGAAAATCGTGCAGGATCAAAAGGTCACCGACCTTGGTGTCTCTCCGCGATGGATGCAAACGTTGGCTACTGCGAAACCTCCTGTCTTGCCACGTGAGGTCGTCGATCTCAGTCGTCTCAAACGTGTCACGAGCACAGGTATGGTGTTATCTGAAGCACAGTTTGAATGGTTCTACGATCAAGCCTTTCCGCCTCAGGTCCAGCTCGACAATATCTCCGGCGGCACAGATCTCGCATCTTGTTTCACAATGGCAAATCTCATGCAACCTGTATACGTGGGCGGTTGCGTTGGTCCTGCACTCGGCATGAAAGTCGAGGCATACGATCAAGAGATTGAAGGCGGGAAAGGTGTTCAAGGAAAGGCTCTACCGCTCGGCGAACCTGGTGAGCTCGTCTGTACGAAAGGATTTCCGACTCAGCCGAACAAATTCTGGGGCGATGAGGACGGCGAAAAGTATTTCAATTCGTACTTTGGCAAGTACGACAACGTCTGGACACACGGAGACTTCATCATGTTTCACCCCAAGACCGGACAAGTCTGGGTCCTTGGTCGTTCAGATGGTGTGCTAAACCCCAGCGGCGTTCGATTCGGAAGCGCTGAGATTTACAATTGCCTGGACAATAACTTTCCCGACGAATTGCAAGACAGCATCTGTGTGGGACAACGACGACCGCAAGATCACGACGAAAGTGTCATGTTATTTTTGCTTATGAAGCCTGGGAAGAAATTCACTCAGGACCTGGTAAAAAAAGTCAAAGAGGCTATTGGTCGCGACTGCGGAAAACGTTGCGTACCGCGTTATGTCTTTGAGACTCCGGAGATTCCAACGACAATTAATCTCAAAAAGGTTGAACTACCTGTGAAGCAAATTGTCAGTGGGAAGAAGATTAAGCCTTCGGATACCTTAGCTAATAAGGAGTGTCTGAATTACTACTATCAGTTTGCGGAGGTGGAGAAAATGCTGGAGCCGAGGAGCAAGTTGTGATCGAAGGCATTCTTTTGAGCAGGCATTGCGGCTATAGAGGTCTACACCATGACGACAGCATATATCGGAAAAACAACAGACAATTTGGATCAATCAAACAAGTTTTCCGCGAGCATGAGCGATTGGAATGGGTCTTACAGGAGGCAAAAAAGGACGAAAGTTATTGTTTCAGATCTCTAGCTCAAGCGGTGCCTTCGAACAGAGAGACACAACAACTGACATCTGGCGCTGTCTCTCTGTGGCGTTCAAATAGACTGGAAATCAGCCCATCGACTGTGCAGAGCGACACCTACAAAAGCTGATGCTCGAATAGTTTCGAGAAATCGGCCAGGAACAGTGGGTATTGCCATTATGATGATACATGTTGCGTCTTGATTTCGTGAGAATTGTACTGCTCATAGCAAGGAAAGAATGACGAGTTGGGTATATAAAGCTCAAAACAACACCCCCTTCTCATTATTTCCAGCCCATCGTGCAAGACAAACGGTGGCAAATAACTAATGTCGCATCGTGTAGTGTCCACAACATCCCGTCCCACCTCTACTGTCGATTTTTCTCCTCGTTCAGTTCTAAGCCACACCAACCTTCTGCGACCTCTCAATCGTCTCATCAAATTTATACAAAGGCTCCAGTTTCGTTCCTTTGCGCAACAGAACCCATCGATTCCACCACCATGGAAGAGCCTTAGTCGTCTGGTATCGAATGAATTGAGATCCAGGCACAGCAAAGATATAATCCAATTCCTCGAGTGTACGCTGTTTCGTCTCTGGCACGAAGAGGAAAATCATTACGAATGCGACGATGTTCAATCCAGCGTAAAAGCCGAAAGCTCCGGTAGGCGTGAAAGCACCGAGGATAGCTGGGAAAGAAATTGAGAGCACGGCAGCCCAGAAGAGACAGGTTGCGACTGCCCATCCCATTCCGACTTCTCTGTGCGAGAGCGGGAAGACTTCGGCGGAATAGGTAAATGGCACAGGCCCTTCTCCGGGAGAGTAGAAGGCGGCGAAGAGGTAGATGAAGAGGGAAATTGCGCCAAGTCGTGCTGGGCCATTTCCTGGGATGAGGAAACAGAGACCTGCGGCGAGGAGAGTCCAAGCCATTTGGGGGAAGGTGAAGAGGAGCAGGGATCGGCGACCAAAGGTGTCGATTGTCCAGATTGCGGGCCAGGCGAAGACGAAGTTGACGAGGCCGAAGCCGAAGGAGGCAATTAAGGCATCGCGTTCGGAGGCTTCAGCTTCGCGGAAGATTGTGGAGGAGTAGAAGGCGATGATATTGATGCCGCACATCTAGCGGTTGATGTTATTTTCTGTTTTCTGTTTGCGAGTTTGGGGGACAGAGACATACCTGTTGCGCAATCATGACCGTGAAGCTGGCAAGAGTCGCGCGTCGTACGCGTGGGATCGTGAAGAGCTGCACGAATCGTGTCACGTAATTGCTCTTCCCGATGATGCTGGCTTCGACCTGAAGTTGGCTATGAATGTAGTACAGATCGCGCGCAGCTTGCAGAGGATGGAATCGTAGTCTCAGCAAGGACTTGTAAGCCTTGTGGTATCTGTTCTTCTTCATGTACCATCTGCAGCGTTGTTAGTCAAAGTTTTGACGACGAGAGGTTCTGTAGCTGGCATGCCTAGGTGATTCCGGACAGAAGTAGATCAATGCAGTGAGAGGTACGGCTGGGATGAAAGCAGATCCGATTTGCAGCCTCCAGGCAATGTCACCAACGCGGTACACAGCAAGATTGGCGCAGAATCCAAGGAAAATTCCTGTCTGATATCAGCAACCTCTATCTCTCGGCAGAGTGCGGTACAAGCAAAGGAACTCACCGAAAGCAGTCCACATTTGCCAGCTCATGACCAGAGCACCACGAATTTTAGCAGGGGAATTCTCGGCAGCAAAGATTGGCACAGAGGATCCTTTCAGACCCATTCCAATTCCCATAAGCAGACGAGTGATGAACAATTGTTCCCAATTTTGCGACACAGCGCCACCAATTGGAGTAAGCAAGCAGAAAATGGCAGAGATGAAGATGGTTCCACGACGCCCGAAGTAGAAGTTACAGGGGTCAGAGAGCCAGCAGCCGATGAAAGCAGATCCAAGATACGGTCCAGCGTTCACGACTCCCACGAGCCATTGGTCTCGAAGTTGGTTTGGAGCGCCAGGAGTCTCGCCATTTCCAATGCCGAATTCAACTGGAAAGCTGAGATTCGCTCCGTTTGAGCCAGTCTGATCCCAACCTTGCACGGCTATGGGCAAAGTGGAGTCAGTGAAAGGTACGAAAGTGTCTGAGAGAAGTGGTTGCACTTACCTGCACCAATGGAGCAAGTAATGATTGTCATGTCTGTCTCTCATTAGCACAGTCAGGAGAACGATCACGCATGTGTCGCGTACACAGCTGCCATGGATGGCGCCACTTGTGACTGGCCTCGTATCGCAAGAACTCCTTTTCGTGCTCATCAAGTTGGTCGAGACTTTCGAAGTTGGCTGGATCCTGGGCAATCAAGGCACCCTTTTTGAGGAGATCCAGTTGATCACTCAGGTCCTTCTCTTGCGCAAAGTCCTCGACATTTTTCATGAGGTCGTCATACGAGATGCCCGCGAGTGGGTTGCTCACTCTACGCGAAGTTAGCTGCCAAGCCCAAGTAGAGGGACCATTTCACGAACTTCGCGTCGATGTTGTTTGTTAAATCGACAGATGCCACAGAGACTCGGCGGACCTCTCCTGACCCATCTGGAGAATGGTCCTTCTCGAAGGCCTTGATGTCCGCCATTTTTTAGAAATGCGCGTCTGAGCGACGAGATTCGCTGTGAAGCGCCTTCAACAACAGACAAGCAGTTCTGCCAAAGAGGCGAAGCAAAGTTCCAAGCAAAAGAGCTGAGGACGGGATCTTTGCGACTGTTTATGTGCAGCGCGATCCTTCTCTTCTGAAATCGATCAACAGCTCCGCACAAGCTCCAAGTCTAGGAATGTTCCACCCCATGGGCAGCGCCGACAAGGTTTCGAGTCAGGTCCCTGCGGTCGGCCCTGTCCTTGTCGCGGGTTTGGTTGCACAGCATTGCCCGAAACAGCTTCCCGAGAGAAAGTCAGAGCGGACCAAGAGTCTGGTGTTTTCTGGGCAGTGAGGCCGTTGCACCTGTGATACAGCGACATCCTCGTGACAAGGTTTGCGCCAGGGTATGAATTTTGCTTAGGATTTGCCTGGTTGTAGATTAGATTTTGAAGCCTTTGCTTGCTTGTACGCCTCGAGGAATGCTTGGGTCAGACGTTTGGCTGTAGAAAAGCGTCTCGAGTTCGCATATACTGTCGTACGCTTCCGCCAGGAGGCTTGCCCACTGGGAATACATCGCATGGTCTTGATCGCCCTGCTGTCAGTACGCTTCCTTCGACGCTCCTCCGCGAACAGGTATAATGCACGCGAGCAACCATTTAGTGACTAGTGCTGCTTGGCCGCGGGGCGGAGGCGTCGAAGAATGCAAAGATCTGGTGGCCCCGTCTTGGAGCCAAGAGGTTAAGAAATAGCTGAGAGCTGACTTGACAACGATTTAACCGCTTGCAACTGTGATGTTGCATGCAGTAGGTCCGAAAGCAATGGCCAGCGCTCGAGCTATTGGTGAAATTCTGCTGAGCTCCCGACATGGAAGGATAAGTGGCGGCATCACACGACGTTATACTCGAAGGTATAGGCAGGTCGAACACGTATAGCGCGTTACAAGCTCCGTAGCTCGATGATGAGACATAGTCGCGGAGTCGCCGTCGCCGCAGTCTTGCCGAAGGAGGGATCGGCGCTTCCTGCGCAGCTGGTTGCTTTCGGTATGCCTCTTCAGCAGACGCGTAGCCGTCGCTGCATCGATCCGTAGTCGAAGTCGGCACCGATGAGCTGAAGATGAGTCGAGATGTGGTCGATATGCACGACACGTCTTGTGTCAGGCTTGGGACTTCTTCTGCAGGATTCACAACCCAGCGAAATTCGCTCTGGGCCAATCATGTCAGAGCTGTTCAACCTCGCGTGGCTGCCATACCACAACACATGGCCAGAATTGCTGGAATCTTGTTGTATTGAGGCCGAAGAACAAATGAGGTGAGCGGAGAGCAGGTGCATCGAAAGTGATACACCCTTGGAGTAAGCGGGTGCTCGGAAGAATCGTCTCGGGCTCGATACGAAGCACGCGACGCCACTTTGCTCTGTGTCAGCAAGTCCAAATCCTACGTCCAACTCGACCTCGCTGCCTGCCATACCATGCTGTGCTAGAAGCTTCAAAGGCCATACCGTTTCAATCAGCCGGTCCCAGTTCGCAGGGAAGTCGCAAAGCAATGGCGGCCTCCAACGGAAGCTCCGACTGGCAGCCGCCGGAATTGCACGTCTCGCCGCCGACATGGCACCAGCTCCCTTTACAGAACATGACAGCAACAATACTCTTGGCCACTGTAATTGTCATCATCGTCACTAGAATCGCAAGCAGCAGCAACACCAAGTCAAGACATCAAAATGGCGCTCTCACAGTACCGGCTCATCCCTACTGGCTCCCTCTCCTTGGCCATATACCCCAAATGGGCTTGGATGGAGAGTCATTTCTGAATGGACTGCGCTCTATCTACCGGAATGGAGCCTTCGCGTTGAACTTCGGCGGCAGTCGTCACAATATTGTGTACACGCCAGGCCATGTCACAGCTCTGATAAACGCGAAGAAGGAGAACGCAGACGCGGAAACGGTGGCCAAGAAATTGATGATCAATCTTTTCTGCTTTCCGAAGAACGAGTTCGACAAGTACGATGCAGCATACAAGGAATTGGTCGAGTGCTATCGAGAAATACTCACCAATCCTGGATTGGAACATATGATGAACAACACAGCACGTCGCGCACAAGACAACATTAACAACTTGGTGTCCTACCTTGAAAGTCCTGTTGACCAAATGCCATGGGAGAAGAAGGCCAACACTGTCCTCCTGGTCGACGAAGCAGATGGCAAATCAGCTCGTCCTTCAGTCGTTGAAGCTAGCCTCTTTCCTCTTCTGCGAGACTTTGTCGCCTGGACAGCAGTCCCCTCAATCGTGGGCACAGACTTCCTCGCCAACTACCCAGACTTCATCCAAGATGTCTGGACCTTCGACATGGGCTTCCTCATGATGGCCGCATCTCTGCCAAGATGGCTTCCAATCCCCGCTCTAACTCGCGCACACATTGCCCGGAAAGCCTGCGTCGAGAAACTAGATACCTTTCACGAAAATCTAGAAAAATACTTTGAAGGTCAACCTCTTGAGTCAAAATGGTCCTCTCTCGACGACATCAGCACTCTCATCCGCGCCCGTGCAGAAGTCTACCGCAAACACAACTTCTCTATTCGCGCCCGAACAGCGATCGACTGGGCTCTGATGTGGGCAGCAAACGCAAACTCCAACTCCTTCGTCTTCTGGATGATCAACAGAATCTACGCCGACCGCGTCCTGCTCGCTCAACTTCGAGAAGAAATTGCACCCTATGTCACCATAACCCAAGAACGTACCGGTCTCCCCATCGAACCTCCGCCCCAAATCACAAAAATCGATGTCGATCGCTTATGCGACTCTTGTCCTTTACTCAAAAGCGTCTACGTCGAAACTCTACGCTTAGATACAGCTCCCTGGTCCTTCAAAGCCGTAAACCAAGACTTCGTCCTCCAATCCCGCGAAAAAGGCGCCGAACCACTCCTCCTCCGCAAAGGCGAATACGTTCACGCTGCACACGACCTTCACAATACCGATCCAAACTACTGGAATGATCCCATGACTTTCAAACCCGATCGGCATATCAAAAAATCCGAAGATGGAAAATCTACTGCTGATCTGGGCAGTATTCGACCCTATGGTGGTGGAGCGAGTATGTGTAAAGGACGAGCTTTTGCGTTGAAGGAGGCGATGACGTTTACTGCAACGATTATTTCCTTGTGGGAGATTGAGCCCAAGGGTGGGGGAAAGTGGAAGATGCCGAAGCATAAGAAGGCTACGGGGACGTATACTACGACTGAGGATACGAGGGTGTGGATTAGTAGGAGGAAATTGGATTTGTAGGGAGGGAAGAAGGGCTTTTTTGGGCTTGGTGAGCGATAAAATGGGATGGTGTTGTTCGGTATCTACTGGATAAATTTCTTGTGATCCATACGTTCAGGCTTTTCGATTACATTGTGCTAACGGGGTGTCCAGAGAGTTGCGCAGAGCGACCAGACTCGTCTTATATCTGAATCCCACCTCTCTTTAGGGCTCGGCCTGCCCTCTCGGCCCGCTTGAGGGCACTCAAACCTTACACCTTCCAAAGCAGGCACTTACCCTATAACTCATTTCGCCTCCGAAAGAGAAATCTGCTCGAGCATACAGATCTGTCGCCTGCATGCACGGATTCAAGGGGTATAAGCTCAGGTCCTTCCAGGCTTTGGCTGCCAACCGGTTGCCCTAAATCGGCTGCCAACAATGCTGTGAATGATCAGGGAGCCCGATGCACCCCACCTGCTATCCAATCCCCAAAAGCAGGCAATAGACTGTGTGCTAACAGACTACCTTGTTGTATATACAGTCAAAAGGGTAGCCACCCCGCTCGTACGTCGCCTTTACCACCTCCACCTCTGCGTTAATCAGAAAAATCCACATCCTCCACCCAACAAATATCCAAAGATGAGAATTTGGATCCCATTCATCATCAGCGCGCAAACTGGGGGTATCATTTGGGTACGCAAACATCTCTCTCGAGAATACATTATTCTCTACAATCCATACATCAACCACCATGGTCGCAGTAATCTCTGACAGGCGATCGTGTATAGAAGTGCGACGTCAAAAGTAACACGTGTAGTGCTGGAAGTCAGTACCTGTATCCGAAACTCCGTTGCTCTGTGGAGTGTCGAGTCCAGGACAAAATTTGTAAACCTATCGATACGAATGGACCTGATAAGGATGGAAAGAGGGTTGCGAATGCCGCTTCATGTGCGTGAAGGGGCCTTGAAGGGGTTTTGCGAAGAGGGTGGTATTGGGACGGCGTGGGATGAGATGTTGGGGTTGGAGAAGAGTGTTGGGACGCAGAATTTTGAAGAGAGTTCCTGCAGAGGCAGTGGATTTCGTTGAAATACCGGGTGTTGACATCTTGTAATGCTGATCCGTCAAAGTGCACCCATACGAGTCTTCCACAAAGCAACTTGATTCGACATGCGCTGATCATTGACTACGGCATTCGCACTGTCATCTTCCTTCAGGATCGCTCTAGAGCAAAGGCGAGCATGGGCCGTAGTGGCCAATCGGCTCAGACGTGCGGCATAGTCGTATCCACGAGCGATGTTGAGAAGGTCCTAACATATGGAGAGAACGAACACCTCAGAATTCACCGCGAATTTGTGCGTCCATAGAGTATCATGCTCGATGTCGAGCTCGATTTGTGCTCTGTGCATTTGCAAAGTGCTTGGCATATCCCATAGTCATGCGAGTTGGCATGGTAGTATTGCGGAAGGGAATAGTATAACTCCAGCTTGGCGACTGCCTTCTCGCTTCTGTGGCTCAGTGGAGGACACCGGCACGGAAGCTAGGTTGAGGTTGATCCTCTAGATTCACTAGCATCAGTTCCGTCTTCACTTTCCGATGAGTCGTCACTCCCCGAAACACTATCACTTTCTGTCTCGTCTTGGTCATCATATGGATCATCCTCACTTTCCAAGTCATTCTCACTCCCATCGTCCCCTATAATGGCGATCAATCCAGGACGCGAGTTGAACGGGGTGATAAGTCGGCGTAGTCGTGCAGTAGTGTCACGCAGGACCACGCCATCTTCATTACAGCCAAGTACATCTTGACCAACAAAGACGACAACATCCTCGACAGATAGACTCGTGGCAAACGACACAAACTTCAGGGTATCATGAAACGACACATTCTCCAGGGTGTCATGCGCGATGCGTTGGTCTTCAAAAGTCGAATGTAACTGTAGTGAGAATCCCTGGCTGACAATATCGAAGACTTTCTCTGTGCGGCTGCGGAGCACGAAATAGAGACCTTTCTCCCAATTCACCTTAGCCAGATAGTCGCCCTCTTGAGCTTCATTGTCTAGAAAGATAGCAGGATCCTTGCCCGCGTAGACTTTGACGCATTTTGAGAGCATCTCGTTCAAGGCCCTGTCGTTGCTCGCAGATATGACGGAGTCCAGGATCGCGAGACCATCATGTCCAGTACGTGGGCTTCTAATGCCGCACGTCAATCGGCCCTTTACATCTCTGTCCAGACGCAAAATATCAAATTCCATGTTATAGCGGAATGGGCTTTCGGGGATCGTGCTAACGTCTTGCTGGAATCTCCTGGCAACCAGGTCTTGAAAGTCCGGACTATTCATGTTGATCTCTAACAAGCAGAGCAGTTCGCTCGTATAGGTCCACGGTAAATTATCCCGCATGATCGTCATTGCAAGCTCCAAGGCGCATTTGCTGTAATCTGGTTCTATGTGAAGCCGTACATTGTGAAATTTCAGCAGCTTTCGAGTTGCGAAGATACGATCTCGCACATCTGCGCAATTGAAATGTCGGAATAGGGTCATACGATGCGCGTCCATGAAGCTCGCCGTAGGGCGGTAGTTGCATAGTAGACTAAATGTAACGCAGCTGAATTTAAACATCGCCTCAGCTTTGTTCAGACTTTTTAACAACTCCATATTGCGTATCACCGTCCATGACAAGCACAATCTGCCGCAAAGAAGCTTCTTGACACGAGCCAGGATCACCTCCTGCATAATCCACAGGCGTTCCCAGTATGGTCGGTTCGTGAATTTCTCACAGGCCTTGAGAAACCTGACGACAGTCGCTACCGAATTGCTGGCTTCCCAATGATTCCACAGTTGTTCACAGCTCACACCTGCTCTTGGATAGGCGTGCCTGTCTATCACTGTGAAAGTGTCTTGATGCTCTGGATACAGAGTTTGGAACGTAAATTCCCTCGAGAAATTGAACAAGAACTCGCTGTCATCTTCATCAGGTCCGACACAAGCCAGCACCTCAGACGCTCGGGCAAATATCTTGCTCATCATGCTCACTTGGCGACTTTTCTCGTCGAGGTTCTCTTGATCGATGCAAAGGGCATCTATCCAGATATGAGTACTTGGATAATGATATCGTGCTTGCCATAAAGCATAGTGGCAGTTTCGTCGTACCATCCGAAGCTCGTCATCGATGAGAATCGCACGAGGGGACGCCGTGTCTCCCCACGTGTATGATATCGCCCGGTACTCAGGCGTGGATACGTCAAAACCATGGACAGTCATCTCGCATGAGATATCATCGTCTTCCGCCCTGGGTATGAGACGGAGCAGCCGGATCTGTCGCTTTGGGTCTCGCAGAGGCTCCATCCCGGCCGCACGATTTGCGAGTCTCGTGAACAATTATGTTGCATGCCTCACGAGGCAGTGATGGGAGGCCGTACGCTACGTGATACAAGGGCAGAGCCTGGAGAGTATCGAGAACCGCACATTTTGTGAAATATACTCGATCCTCTGGCTGTGTAGAGGCGCCAACTGCGCCTCATGTTGTGGAGGCGGAGCAACATGGCGGTAGCTTCATGCCGCACTAGACTTCAGAATCGTCCAATGTCCGTAGGTGTCCTCACGTAGCTAGGACGTCCGCGTGTCAATGTTCTGGAGACTCAAGACGGGTGAGAAGTCTTGTTCGCAGAAAGTTGTGCCTTGACGCGTGCGAAGAGAAAGCACGTCGGAGTGCCCCACACGGCCACGGATCCCAGGCAAACGCCATCTGAGATCGACAGCCAAGCAACCGCTTCACGATGATGATGTTTTTATGTCCACGTCCATTGTTCACATTTCTATCCTCTCCACATGCAGACATCGATGTCTCATCACGGTCTCCATGAGACGCGAAATCCAACACATCGCAACGAGTCGGCAGGCAGCTGCACATGCAGAATCTGG
>JAASLG010000425.1:0-25265 GCA_013365235.1 Cercospora sesami | reverse complement strand
TCGAAGAGCCATTATTACTGCTGCGGAGAACCAATCTTTCATATGCTGCCGAGGGTTGCAGGCCCTGAGGTGGTTGGTAGGTGCCGGGCCGCGGACGTGCAGGAGAAGAAGCGCCTGTCATTCGTCGACTCGTATAGATGACGACCCGCTAGACTCTTCACAGTCGAGGCCAAAGTCAATCATCCTCGCTGCACGACCGTCAAGGCGTGCTGACGCTGGGAACACCGGACTGGACTCGCCCTGCTCCGCTCATGGATTCGGGCGTCGTAGGCACTGATCAGTCTCAAAAACATGTCCTCTCCTTGGTCGATTCGCACCCGTAGAAACGCCATTCCGCACGCAGACCAGCACACGACGAGGTTGTCGCCGTGACAGCTGCTCCATCCACCCGCCGACGAGGATCATATTGCAATGGGTCTTCGTTATTATGCTCAGCGAGTCCACCATTGTGGTTGAACGGCCCCGGTCCGGCTCCGTCAGCAGTTCTCAGAGCAGTTCCTCCAACGACCAAAAAGTGGCCTCACGAGAGAAGCAGCTGGCCAGGGCAGAGAAACGGCCTGGACACCAGAGGAGATATGCACCAAAGACGCGAACTGGCTGTATCACATGCAAAGTACGTTCATTGTACTGACCTAAACCTCCACACTGCTTCTTCCCCGCTGCAATCACAGGTGCGAGCGCACAGCACTCCCAACGCGGCAAGACGTTGGTGGCATGTGCGCTCGCATCTCACACGTTGGTCTTTTGCAAGCACCACATGGGGTCTAGCTAATATGTCCATCTTCTGCGCTTTAGATACGGAGAGTGAAGTGCGATGAGGAGAAGCCACACTGCAAACGATGCACGACGACGGGCCGGAAGTGCGATGGCTACGCCCAAATGGGCGAGTCGCCTACCAGACCAAAATCGCCTGAGCCATTGACGGTTGCTCTTATCAACGACGTCTCAAGCGATGCCCTGGAGCGAAGGACTTTCGACTACTTCCGTGCCCGTACGGCACCCTGTGTCTCCGGCTATTTTTCCGATACCGTATGGGAACGACTGGTACTACAGCTGAGTCACCAAGAGCCTGCAGTCCGACATGCTATCAACGCTCTTGGTGCTTTGCATGAGGAGAGGTCTCTGCGCCGATCCGCTGGCGCAGAGGGCATCGATGTGTCCCTTGTGAAGACCGGGTTCCCCATCCTACAATACTCCAAGGCCTTGAATGAGATGCAGGAGTTGCTGAAAAGTGGTAAAGCACCTCTGGATGTCATCCTATTGTGCTCTTTGCTGTGCATTCACTTTGAAGCGTTGCGAGAATCGTTTGTCCCTGCTCTAATGCACATTGAAAATGCTATTCAACTGCTGCAATCGAACACTACATTCGATGCACGGAAAGTCAACCCAAGTCTTGTTCGAGCAATAATGAGAATGGACCTGCAGGGGACTTTGTATCTGGCCTCACGCGTGCCTGGCATGCCGTTCTTCACAGCCGCTACGGACTCGATACTACCAACATCCTTTCATGATTTGACTCATGCCCGCGACCTGGTCAACACCTGGACGAGTCGCTTATATCACTTCATGCGCACAGTTGGCGACCATCATAGACTTCAATCACCAGGCGGTCACACCATCGATGCATTAGCCCAGGCACAAGAACTCGAGCAGACCTTCTTAAAGCTAGACGGCCTGCTCTGGGAGTTCATGCATAAGCCCACTGCCAAGCTAAGCACAAGAGAGCAGCATGGTCTGGGGATGCTCCGGACGCGCACAAAAATGAACAGAATCCTGGCTGCATCAAGCTTATATGCGGAAGCATCCTGCTCTGACCAATACATTGGCGAATTTGAGAATATTCTCGCCATCTGCATGTACATCATGGGATCCGACAATGCAGATCGTAGACTGTTCTCCGTTAGTCTGGACGAAGGTCTGATCCAGCCGCTGTTTTTCTGCGCAACACATTGTCGAGATGGAAAGGTTCGACATCAGGCACTTGCGCAACTCCGGAAGCTACCTGTACGAGACGGCATCTGGCATGTTGATACCACGACACGCACAGCCGAGATGGTCGTGCGATTTGAGGAAGCCCTGTGTGATAAGCCACCTGGCGCTGCGCTCTGTTCTGATATTCCCGAGTGGCGGAGGGTGCACTCGGCGATTTTCGATACCTCCGGACACGACGCTACACCTAGGAAGAAAGTCATGGTCAAGCTGAGAACTCGGCCAAACGGAATTGATGGAGAGTGGATCGACCATGAAGAATCAATAGACTGGCTGGTGCCTTCTCAGTACAAGAACATGAAAGCAAATCTTGGCCTGATTGTCAAGAATGGCGCATTCCCGCGGACGAGCTCGTAAGGACATGAGAGTATCACAGCATCCAAATCCTAAGCGACCACAGAGATCTCAGGAGGGAGTGATTGCAAGTAAGCAGAGTCATGCAGCTGCAGATTCAGCCCATAAGGTCGTCATCGCAGTGGAGGTCGAGTCAAGCGATTCATGAATACGTTCGACCGGATGTAATATAGTTACTGCAGTAATGTTTGCAAGTGCAGCACACCACAACAACATTTTGTAACTTCAACTACTAACATCTCGCATATGTGATATTGAGTCTCGCACCATCAGCCGCTACGTCAACTACCTTCAGTCAACTGACCTGATATAGTCTTCGCCTATCACGCCCGTATTCTTCGGGCTCGAGGATGTCTCTAGTCCAACCAAGATAAGAATGCCATGCGATGATACTGCATCAGAAACATCAGCTCCAGTCAACTGTCAAACACGAAGACGCATACCGGTGCGCAAGAGTGGCACCATATTCGTGATGCTTCTGGAGGCTTAGCTCTGCAACCACAGGCTTGCAAGACTGGTCGCTAAAAAAAGGCGAAGGGCCACTCGACAGGAGTCTCTTGTCTAACCCTCTCTTCTGGATCTCAGCGCTCGGACGATAAAATACTCGGCTGGAACAGAGATGACTCGACCATGGCCCAGGTCCAGGTCCAGTACCGCGCGACCAGCTCCCCGTTGACCATTGATCTAGTGTAATATTGAAGTCCCGTCGGAGCTTATCAAGCTCGGACAGCGAGACGTGCATGCTTGTCATGTCTGTCATATAAGCCTCGAGGAGCCTTTGGGCGGTGGCTCGATCTTTCTTGACAGTCGTGATATGTTGACAGATAAGCTTGCCATTGAGCAGGACAGCTTCCATGCCAAGGTACTGTTGTGTGTGGACGTGAAGGCGTATCAGCTGGCCTAGACGGGTCTAGATGCGATTCTCGAGCACTCAGATTTTTTTTAGCAACTCCTGGGATGCTGCTGGAGGAGGTGCATGCTCAGCTAATCGGGCCAGCCGTGCGATGGCTTTGGTTCGCTCAGCAGCGGCTCGCCGGTCACGCATAACGAGTAACTCCCAGCGCTTGTACACTGTATCTACCTTCTGAACTCCCTCGTCTTTGCAGCTGGGCAGCCATTGATGGACTACTAAATGCACTCAACGTGCTGGAAGCTGATAGCTTTGGACCTGGGGTGTCCCATTCGGCGTGCTCTTATCACGCCACTGGGAGAAGGTCGTATCGTGCTACAACCTGTAGCTTGCCACAGGTTTCCATGCCAATAATCGCCAACCATTCTGCTTCCAGCGCTTCTGAGAAGTGGTTACCTCTTGCGGTGCCATGTTTGAAGTGGTCCCAAATTGTTTCGCAGAGGTACATAGATATTGATCGATTTCGAATCGTGTTACATTAATTAGTTCCATGTATCGTTGGGCTCTTTCGGCTTCAAACCGCTCGCCTTGCTCGACCTCACCAAAAGTAGCCCCTCTTGCTGCTCTACCGCCATCCTCATCGCAGCAGTGATATCCTACTCCAGAACCGGAGTGGCCGACTCTGTTGGCCGTGGTTGGTAGAGTGGAAGTGCAGTCATGATAGCCGACACAACTGGTGATCTCTTGATTTTCGCCCACTGCGAGGGAAGCGCGGCGACACTTCTATTCGGGAAGTAAACTCTGAAGATGTCGGTACGGTTCATGCCGCTCGCTTTGGCCTCGTCTAGGAGCCCGTTCTCTCTCCTGCCCCAATCCCGATCCGTTCGTTTCGACTTTATGGCGTGGATGTCCTTGAGAGGTAGCGACTCGTCTTTGATGTTTGTACGCCAGTGGGAAACAATAGATCCAGGGTTCTGGTCTGGAAGTGCTGTTTCTGGATCTCGAATGGAGACAAGCGGTCCGCCATTGCTTTCGACAAAATCTGATCTTCCTCTGCAGTCCACCGAGTGACAGGGCCCAGGACTGGACCGTTGGTATCGAAGTTCTTCGGTCTCTCCCACTGGATTATTACTTCAGGCAGGGATTTGTTGCTGCCCTCGGGCAACGACTTGGTGATCTTGCTGAGCGTCAAGTGCTTGACTTTGCCGTCGCGAAGAATCTTATTCTCATCCTCTGTCCATTGAGAATGATGATAGTGATTTTTTGCCATCATCTGTACTCCAGGTTTGAGATGGGGCTGAGCTCCGAGCTGAGGTTGAGCTCCGAGCTGGAGTCGACGTTCGGGATGGAGTTGACGTTCGAGGTGGAGTTGACGTTCGAGCTGAGGCCGAAGTCTAGGGTCAATTTGTGCCAATTCCGCCGCAACATCCTCTCGCAAGACTGCCTGCCAACGATCTTGGACTTCGGCTGCCGTTCTGCCCTCGAGACACGTCTCGGCTATCGTGTCGTCTGACAGTCCGTCCTCCTTTGCATCCTGGAGGATGGTGATCTCTTCTTCGCTCCACTCAGTATACAGCAGTCCTGAGCCAAAGAACACCTCGGTGTATGGCTCTTCTTCCATCTTGATCTCCGGCACTTTATCAATCTGTGGCACGAGCCGAATGGCGCCGTCTGGTAGAGTACCCATGTACTGCACGAGGAGCGGAGGGCCTTGTGGCTGGGGAATCAGGGCGTATTGTGGGATGACTGCCGCTATAGCTGGCACGACACTGGTAATGGAGGCTTGTGCCGTGTCAGTAGATGCGGACCTGACGAATACCAAGAGTGTGCCTCACCTTCTTGCTGGGACTGCAGCTGAAGACAAGCCGTGGTTGCACTGTGCTCCGTACTTGGAGCGGACACTTCATCACTGTCAGTACGTGCCACCACGGCCGGACACATTGAGGTGTTCTACCTTCCTGATGCGGGTGTGAACCAGCGCGTGGATGGGCTGTGGCTAGAGCCTCCGCGGTAGCACCTTCTGGACGATCGATCTTGCTGCGCTTCCCACCATGGCTGGAGGTGCCGTCGGACCCTCTCTTGGCCATTGGGAAGTGTCGAGAGACGAGTAGTGAACGTGCTATCGGGCGGTTGAAAGGGGTCGGTGGCGGGCGGAAACGACAAGAATGCCGGATGATGCGGTGGAGTATGTAAAAGACGAGACGATGCAGCGTCGACAGATCGGATGTCGCGGCAGAGGGAGGTGGACGTAGTCGAGTTTTGCATTTAAACCGTCGACGTGCTTGCAGGTGCGTTCGCCGTGATCTTGCCGACACGTTCTTGCCGCTCTTCGTGACCGTAGTGTTCTCGCTGCCTCGCCACTTCGCGTCGCGCCGCGTGACGCTGTCACTTTTGATTTATCCTTTCTCAGATCACCTCTCATAGGAGTGCGACTTGTGCAAGGCGCAGGTGTGTGCATGTGCAGGCCTCACTTCAGATCCGCTCCTCCAATGTCCAAAAACAAGAAACGCGCGCCATCTGAGGCGTTTGTAAGAGACAATCGAGCACGAGCACCCCCATCTCCTTCGGAAGCCCTCCGACCCGATCTCTTCAGTGGCGTTCAAGCAGGTGCACCGGCTCCTCGTATGTCAAATCAGCTTTGCAAGTGCTTTCTGTCCACTGACCTATCGATAGCCCCAACATACAGCGGCAGCGACGACGACGCTGTGGATTCGATCTATGCCCTGCCTCCCGAAATTCGAGTGCAAATATACGAAGCCATTGCGACAGCGCTCCGCGGAGACAAGAGCAATTGTGTCCTGGGCCTATTTCAAACCAGTCATCAATTCCGCCACGAAGCCAGTGCCGCCATCCTCAAACACGAGGCATACAGCTTCGCCATCGATGGTGTGTCGCTTTGCATTGACATCGAAGGTTCCTGTGACGGCCTGAAATACAGCCTCGACAACATGCCGGCCATAATCGCACAAAGCAGCTGCCGCCTCACGGTCTATCTGGAGGATCTGGCCGATATCAGCATTCCTTCTCTCTCCAAGATCTTCCTGGCTATCATTCAATCGCCACACGCGCTTGCGGCAAGCCGGATCTGCTTTGCAGTGAAAGAAGAAGACAATGATGAACGCGGTCGTGCCTTTGTCAAGGCCGATTGTGAGATCCTCAACGTGGTCTTCCAACGCATATTCCAAGTATGCTCGGCTGAGGCTGATGCTGAGGCTTCATCGCCAGACGGACCACATCTGAAGCTGAGTCGTGTACAGTGGCATGTCTTCGAAGTCACGATCCATGGCCACCACTCGACTGCAATTGAAGGTTTTGATGGGTTGACAGGAACAGCAGTGAACGAGCCGAACGGCACAATGGGTAATGGATTGGGCGATCAGCCATCCAAGTCTGACAGCTTGCGACTCCTCGGTAGGCCGTTCTCTTGGGATTCAGGCAATGACAGGTCCTGTGCGTGGCCTACCTGCGAGTAGTGGTCGGCGTCCGGCGGCGATACCTCATAGCAGTGCGGTGGAAGTGGTAGGAAGAGGAGAAACGCGCGAACAGTGCATTGGCTGCGATTCGGCATCCTATCTCACTCGCTAGTACAATTCGAGTGAACAATGCAAAAGGAAGCGCGGAACGTTGCACAAATGCCTGCTGCGTACCTCGTCCACTTGCACTTCAATAGTGATTGACATGTCCGTTTTTATTTCGCTGGGCGGGTACATGTATTCCAATGGCGGGTATGGCAGTCCACCGGCCGTGAAGTGGCTTGCTCCGCAGAACGTCGCGCCGCACCAAAGATAATCCGCTTCCGAGCTTGACGTTACCGCGAGGCGCTTCGGAGGCAGCGATGGCAGCGTCTGGAAGGAGACAGTCCTGGCCACCAGTGGATTGTCGACGTGAAGCACACGCCGGGCTCCACTGTCTGTCTGTCACAGGCAGTGGGAGAGCGAAACTGCTACAATCAATTTGAGCGCTATTGGTTGTAAGAAGGTGTTCATTGACGGGTGTAGCACGAGTATGGTGGATTGGAAAGCTGTTTCGACGATGAAGATTGTTGTACCCTAAGCAGCGGCGCAATACGACCGGAATCCGCACCAGCGCTCACAGCAATCAGTCACGTGTAATATCTTATCATTAGCGTAAAGCTTAGACGTCCGCATCCATGTGAACAGGACAACACCAGCGGCAAGATTAAGACCAGTGGCCTTGCAGCGCACAGAGAATGCGTCTCAAAAGAGGATGCCCATCGAGCGCAAGCATGCTCTCGCATCGGCAGTAGCATTCATCAGCTGGGCGTATATCACGGACGTATGGCTGCACTTGCGATTCATTCCTCACGCCTTCGTTGCCGGCCTTCTGGCAGCACTTTTGGCAACAATATACGCCCTCGCATCGACCGCGCGACCACGGACCGCTTGGAGCAACGCCCACCGAGATGCTCCACTCGCCCTTACGTTCGCCCAGCCCGGCGTGTGGGAGGAAGAGAAGGCGACGTTGAGGGACCGCGGAGAGTACAGACGACCGATCATCTTTCCTGAGGCCGAGAAATTCTCAAAGCAGGTAGATGCCTTGCTGGATATGATCCTGCGCGACTTTATCACAAGCTGGTATGGGCATATCAGCAAGCGACCGCTGTTCCAGAATGAGATCGACCGTTGCATCCGTTCGGTGCTCCTCTCGGTCACAGCTAGGCTGACTGACCTGGATCTGGTCGAGCTCGGTGTGGCTCAAGTACTGCCTGTGTTGACAAGTCATATGAGAGACTTCTACGATGCTGAAAGAGCTGTGCGTGGCAAAGCACTTGAACACAACGTGACCGAGAGTGAAGAGCTGAGCATGGCGATCGCTGGCAAATACAGAGGCGGCAGACTGCATTCTGTTGCTTCGCTGTCACAATCGGATACCACAGCTTCTTCACAGCAGCATCTGCGTAGACTTGTTGAGAAGATCCTCCCCTGCGTCCTTCCGATGAACATGAGATCAAGTTCTGCGGTAACAGTGCTCATTAGAGAGATTGTGGCTTGTGCTGTAATTGGACCCATCGTGACGATGCTCGCGGACCCGGACTTCTGGAATCAGCAGATTGTCAGCGTGGGCGGTGCAATGCTTCAAGACCGGAAGTCTGTCCGCAAGATGCGTGCTGCACTCGATCAGCATGCACCTGCTTCCCCAGGAAAGCCCGGTCGAGGGAGTCAATTTCCCAGACTGCGACCATATGACAGCGAGCGCCAATTCGAGCGCTTCGTCAGAGCTATCAGGCACGTTGGCACCTTGAACGATGCACGCCTCTTTCGAAGCCAGGTCAGCCTGCAGCTTAGACGAGATGCGCAAGTCGAAGGTCAAGATGTAGCGTACATTCGGCGACTAGAGACCGGGCGAAGATTGCTCGACCAGAAAATTGCGTCCTTATCCGCCGCAGATGACAGCAAGCCAGCGACGAAAGTCACAACAGCACGAAACGAGGAGTCTTTATCGCGAAAACGGCAGGCCTCGCTTCGGGAACTGATATACGACGCTGCTGGACTGAGTTACTTTATGGAGTACATGGATCGTCAGAACCTGATGCGTCTCGTACAGTTCTATCTGGTCGTGGACGGGTTTCGCAATCCTCTCGAAGGGGACAATGATGAGCCTCCAGCGTCATTGGCGGCAGATCCAGACCGCATGGACATTGCGCAAATGTATGCCGAGTACTTATCAAAGCCAGAAATGCGGGTGCCTCAAGATACCTTGCAGATTGTGAAGCAATGTTTGAAGGCTGGGTCGAAAGTTGTCGCGCGAGACTATCTGGCTGCTCGGCGGGAAGTGCTGCGCATGCAGACCAGAGTCTACAACACCATGAAAGATCAACATTATGAAGCTTTCAAGAAGACTGACCTCTATTACAAGTGGCTGGCGGTCGATGACAAACCCACATTTGGGCCACTCTTGCACGGAGAGGGCGAGACGGCCAACGGGTCCCGCGGCGCCGAGAGTCCTGCCGTTCATGTCAGAAGGCCGCAACTGGGAGCATTACAGAAGGAGCCTGAACTGCGGCGAGCTGTGCTCTCTACATCAGACCTGAAAGCTGTTGGTCGTAGTAGCAGCATGTTCTCTGACACCACACGGCGATCTTTAGACGAGGCAAATGACGGCGGCAGAAATGCATTGTTCGGCGAAGATCGCTCTCCACTGTTCGCAGAAGATGCGGAGGCTGAGAACATGGTACAATCGATTTCCAGCCTGAAGAGCTACGACTCTGATGGCGACGGCACAAAGCATGCTCAGGAAGAGGCCAAAGCAGTCAGAGAGATGCAAGCTGCACTCGACAACATTGTCAGTGATGACCGTGACAAGGCTAGCTTGTTCTCCGAAACCTCTGGCAGACGGTCGCTTGAAGGGGAAGAAAGGCGTGAGTCGCTAGATTTCATGAGCCGCTCTGGAATTTCGGGCACAGCTTCTCAAATTTTGGATCGCAGCAAACCCAGTCTTTCTTCGCTAGGACTGGTTGGGGCCCCATCCAACCGAGGCGTGTTCGTGGATGACTTATTCGGTCACGAGCAGGAAAAGTTTGCCGAAGATGAGCGGGAGGATTCGAACGCCGCGACAGATGAGGAAGACGAGCGCGTCGAAGAAGCAGCCGCTGGAGATCTAGGTCTGGCAGAGGCTATTGACGTTCTCAATGCAGATATCGAAAGGCTCAGCGCTCAGAGAAATGTTCTTGACTCACTGACTGCCAAAGCGGAGCTCACCAACAACCAGGCTGAATTGCGAATCTTGCGAAAATCGGAACAAAGCTTGCAACGTGAGATTAGACGCAAAGAGATGCAAAAGCAGCAATACATCGTGCAAGAGAACGACAACAGTCTTTACGGGCGGGCGTTGATCGCGATTAAGTCTGTCATGGTGGGCAGAGAGGAGGACGGCCACGAATATGCACTATATGTCATCGAAATCCGTCGACAGGCTGGGGAACAAATGCCGGCAGCAACATGGGTCATTACCCGGCGATACAGTCAATTCCACGACCTCCACAAGAGGCTGAAAGCACGATTTCCAGCAGTGAGAGAGCTAGACTTCCCCCGCAGGCAGACTTTGTTCACTCTGCAGAAGGATTTTCTACAGAAACGACGAGTCACTCTGGAGAAGTACCTACGAGCTCTCTTGCTGGTCCCTGCAATCTGTCGAAGCAGAGAACTGCGAGCCTTCTTGTCTCAGTCTGCCATCGTGAACAACGGTACCGATGGCACACAAGCTGATGCCAAAGATTTTGTGACACGGATATACAACTCAGTCTCGGATGGCATGGAAGAGTTCCTTGGAAACATACCGGTTCTCGACCAATTGTCAGTCGCAGGTCAAAATCTCATCTCAGCTGCTACATCGCAAATGAGTGGCTCTTCTCCTGTTGACAGCATGGGTCCAGCTGTACAAAATCCTGCTACTGCGACTGAAGCTGAAGCCGAACTGAACGCATATGAAACGAAAGAAGTTGAACCTTTCGTGAAGCCCATCTGCGACCTTTTCCTGGAAACTTTTGAGCTCTCCAAGGGCAACAGCTGGCTTCGTGGTCGTACAGTAGTGGTCGTACTTCACCAATTGCTCGGAGGCACTATTGAGCGGAAAGTCAAGGAAGCAACAAACAGTGCCTTGGAGGACGACAAGCTGGCGAGCTACGTTGAGAATCTGAAGAAGACCATGTGGCCGGATGGCAAAATGCGGCCTTCGACTGTGCCGCGCACACCGGCCGAGAAGGCGCGCACCAGGAAGGAAGCAGGTCTTCTACTGGGCGCGCTGATCCCGGATATCGCTGGCAGTGTTGTCGGGCGAGTGAATGCTCAAGCGGCGAGTCGAAAGATCGTCGCCATGTTGAACAATCCTAGGTTGAAGTGAGTCTTTCGGTGTGCTTCCCAGTTCGATGAATATTCACTGACCATCATAACAGTGTGCACTTGATCTTCAGCCTGATAGATGAGATCATTGGCATCGTCTTCCCGGAAACAGTAGATAAGTAATGTTTATGAGAGCCAACGAAGTCAATCGAATTCCTGTGTGCACCTGTATCGATCAAGACTTTCTACCGCTCCACGGCTGTCCTCGCAATTTGCGCGCAACCACGTCTACCAATCGTCCAAGTCGCATGTACCAGTAGAATCCGCCATAAGCCGTACAATCGAGAGTGCTGTCAGCCATCGGGGAGCTTCCCTAAGATGCACGCCGTCAGAACTACCCACCACATCTCACCCGCTCCACCTGGTCCTGGAAGTCGTCGGCCAGGAAGCGTTCGAGCGTAATGTTCTTGAGGTCCTGCGCGTTGGAATCCTCGCCGTGCTCGATGAGAAGAGAATAGGCGCGTGCGAGAGACGTGCAAGCGAAGCCCTCCCCGAATCCTCCATTCATTCCCACCATCTTCTCGTCGTGCTGGCGTTCTTCGACGGCGGTTGACACAGCGATGTTGCCGAACAGGGTTTTGGCGAATTCGAGCACAGCTTTGCCGCCGGAGTGCAGGGTGAAAGAGGCGCAGATGAGGCTTTCCAGGACTTGGTTTTTGGCGATCGATGGGACGGTGGGGGAGATTGTGGACGGCATGGTTGTCGTGCCCTGTCGTTCGTCAGTGAAGTTTCGGTCAAATGAGGCGCGGTGCACTCACTCGTTGTAAGTTTTAATCAGGCGCCAACGATTTATTTGCTCATCGAGCCCTTTGTAGCCTTTCCCTGGCGTAGTTTGTGTTTGACGTACGCGTGAGCGATATCGGTGAGCTGCGGAAGTGAAGGCTGGTAAATGTTGCAGAGTGTCTGTGCATTCGGTGTAACCACGCCTTTGTCTCGTGCGTTGAGCTTCTTGCAATTCAGGTCGCGGATCATCAATTGCTTGCGCCGGCCACCATAAGGAATCGACGTCGGATCATGCACTCCTTGATTTGCTGCTCCTACATTTCCTGATCGGGATGCGTCACCGGTATGAGCCTGATCAGCTGTCCGAAAAGCCTTCGAGCGCTCGACTGACGGCCACTGCCACGGGGCTGTAGGTCAGGATCCGGTTGTGTCCTGTTGACGTTAGTGACCTGGACACTGGTTCCCATGCTGACACAGGACGCACCACCATGTTCAACAAAATCAAAGCGCATTCTTGGAAACCCATCCTTCTTGACATCGAAGACAGCGTGCCTCTCGTTGCCTGCGATGAGCTCACTCGGCTCCAGCTCACCAGTATCGAAAGCATCTTGGGACTTCCGCTGGCTGAATACGCGTCTATAAATCATCTCGGTTTGGTGAAATGGAATGTCTGCGTCGTTCAATGCGTGTCTGTCATCGCCATACGAGTCAGCTTTGCCAGGAGGACACGCCATGCCGTCGCTCACATGATCTGAACAGAGCCTCTGTTGGGAGTACCGCCGTTTAAACTCGGAGTCCCTTCGAGCGCATGGCAATATGCCCAAAGCCTGTCGGCGGTTTGCTACCATGAAGAAGAGTGGAAGGTAAGCGGATGTTTGGCAAGATGTAGACCTTGTGAGAAGGGTCTTCAATAACTTGACTTACCCATGTATCCACGACTTTCGTCATGAGCATCTGCGCGATGGTAGGAAAGGGTCTGAGAGGCAGCAAAAGCGGGAGGAAGCCACCAATCCGATAAGTGAGTAAAAGAGTTGGGATGCTGTTGAAGGGAGCCGCAAGAACGACACCCGCAAAAGTCGTCGGCGGCGTTTTCTGGTCCGATGCATGGGACAGGCTCGATGTATGCAACAAGGGGGGCAACAGGGCATTTCTGCGATCCGCGAAGTGAAGGGCAACAGCTGCTGAGACAGCAGTACCCAGACTCTGGCCGAGGATCACGATCCGCTCTGGTGGGATCTTGGTCGTTTCCATGACATATTCGACAAGCGCCACACCATCAGCGATCAGCCCAGCCTCAGTGGGCGTGCCTGTAGAATGGCCGAACCCCCGATAGCTGTCAAGCCGATGTCAACAGGTCGCACTTGGAAAGGGGAAAGAGCAACTGACTCTATTGTGAAGACGTGTGTATTGGGCATGTTGGTGATCAGACGGTTGGCTGCAGGGCGCCAGCCTTGAGCGATGTGGCCAGCGTTGCCGTGAACTTATCAATCAGCAAAATGAGACCAGCACTCGATCCGGAGGCGATGAATACGTACAACTGACGACCACCTTGGCGGGAGACGGATCCCGGGAGGTCAATACTTTGTATGCCGTAGTAGCGGTGAAGTCGTCGACGGGGCCATCTCGTCTCTGAGCCTCATTGAGGATGGCAGTCTCGTGGCGTGTATATTGATCGAGAGGCAGGATGTGCCAGGCATACAGTGTTTCGCCATCAGGGGTAGAGAGATTAAATGGAGTTACTTGGTTCGGAGCAAATCCATGAGCAGTGCCATCGTGCACATCCCGCCATCTCAAGGTATTGAAGGCATTGGCATATCTAAAGGGTGTGCATCAGACGAGAGTGGCATATTGGCGAGAGCAAGACGTACATGGCACTGCTTTCGTCAATTTCCGTCTCAGTCGTCGGCAATGACAGGTACATACAATCTCTGCGCTCTCGGTGTGAGCAGGATGCCGAGCACGACGGCGTATACAGCTGCAGCGGCAGCACATGCGGTGGCCAGCTTGCCCACGGCCTGCGTAGCCGACTTCATGCTCGCTGGAGGAGAGACGAACTGGTGGAGTCGGTGACGTGAAGTTGGGGAAGCACGCGAGCTGCGCGACGCGGGCAACGGGCGCGCGTTGCGATCTGCATCCATATCCGTCTCCATCTCCGTCTTTTTGCCTGGAGCCTCACTTGCGCCTCCGCTGCCACGCACTTGCCCTCCACTCTCTATGCGCAGCGTCCGGTAGCGACGACCGCTCACACGGAGCAGGCAGAATGGCAGCCGTGGCAGACGAGGTCACCACCGGCCACAAACGAGGCCCCGGCCGGCCCTCGAGAGGCGCAATGCCCGCTGCCAAAAAGCAGAAGACGGCCGCCTTCACGCCGACTCGCGATAGCTCCGTCGCGCCCTCTCCTGTCGCTAACTCCCCAGCGCCCGAGAAGAAGCTGAGCGGCTTGGTCGCAAAGCTGTCCGATGCTAAACCGCTGCCTGTTCTGCCCGATCCGCAACCACTGTCCCTGTCCGACGATGAGTACCAGTCTCTGATATCCAGTGCCGTGTTGGCAACGTCTCTAGAACGATCTCGGCTACGATGGATCTCTGAGGGCGTGTTCGAGCGATACTGGGTCAAGCCAGAAGGAGGCAAGAATGGCAAGCCGCCGCCTCCCAACAACCCAGATGCGAAATGGATGAAGAGCCGAGGGGAATGCAGGATACGCATTGAACCACATCTATTCGTGGCCGACATTCACGTCGAAGATAGGGGAAAGCCGCCCGGGGCAGCATCGAAGCAGCCAATACCGCAATACAGGCCAATGCAACAGCATGGATCACAGCAGTATCAAAATCGGCCCCTACCACCAGTGCTCCTGCCGCCGAACAGCGGACAGAATGGCCCTGGCGCTCCGCCCAAAAGCCAACAGCCTCAAAGGCCCCAGCAACCAGGTCCTCGGCCGCCGCATGCGAGCTCTTCGGTCTCTGCATCACCCTCAATCCCTTCACAGGGACCGAAGCCAGATCCCGTCATCAGCATGTTGGCAACCCGAGCGTCGAATGACCCACAGCTCAAAGCCCTGATGAAGGAGGTCGCTACGGGCAACGCCACGCAGGAACAGCTCAAGGTATTTCAGAAGCATATAGACGAGCTCACTGCCATAATCACGAAACAGAGACAGGACGAGGAGGATTCCACAGCAAAACCCTTCGAGCAGGGTAACATGATACAGTACGATGGGCCTTCGGATACGCAACCTAGCATCGCATCTCAAGCCACATTGCAGCAACCACTGAAGCCTCCTATTCATCCCGCTGCACAGCATCCTCCACCACAATACGGACAGCAGCAGACGTGGTCGGCACCCTTACCAGCGCCGACAAACTTACCTGTCATACTCGCCTTTAAAGACGCTGGAGCCACCGAAGATCGGTTCCTGTTTCCGGAGCACAGTATCCTCGAAGCACTATCCCCTCAGCACTTGCTTGTCAGCTTCATCGTGACGCGCAAAGGGCATCAAGCTGTTGACACAACGTATCTGGATCTGAACACGGAGTATTGGCAACCAGTGACCATCATGATAGAAGTCGCCTACGGGCGAGAGGAGCTATTGAACTGCATACGTCGGTGGGTGAAGCCGGCCGACGAAGTTCGAAAGCATATGGAGAGCGTGATGCTGAGCTGCGAGCGCGTTCCGGGATGCCACTTAGCTCTCCGTCTGCCCTTCAAAAGTACGGCTACGGCCGAAAGTGAAGAGGTCTCAAAAGAGGCCACGCCGATACTGGAGGATCGTGCCAGGCCGAAAGCTGGCGCAAAGGCTGCCAAGAAGGCTGCTTCTGCTCCCAAGGGAGAGGCGGATGCTGCGAGGCGGCAGTCTGGAAATCAGCTTGCAGAATCCATTACTGTGCAGCCCAAGGGCGGGAGTAAAGTTCAGGTGCCTGGTACGACGCTAGATAAGCCTGCGGTACCCAACGTAACGGCAACAGACCAGACAGATGGCGCTGCAGAAGGCGAGGGCGGCGGAAGACCAAGAAGAGCGACCCGAAAGAGTGTCAGGATCAGTGAAGGCTAACAGTCTCTTGTTCTGACGTAGACCTAGCATTCTGAACGACAGAGCCTCCAGTGTGCGCCATGGCCTTTTCGCAGTCCACAGTGGCAATTCAAATAAAGCCATGCCCGAGTTTTATGTTCGCATGTTCTTCTTATCCGTGCTTCGTGACTCGTGATGTTTCATCCCATTGGTTAGTTGCGGACGCCTGATCTGGAAAGTGGTGGCTACGATGCCGTAGCAGGCGAGGGACGGCCAACCACGCTCTCTAGCTCAGCTTGCGTCTCATCAAGTGCTTTGATCAGCGCTGACACGTCCCCTTTCCTCCTTTGCAAGTCGCGTGTGCGCTGCCAGAGCGCCGGTTCACGGCCAGATATGCACAGCATCTGCTGCGTATTCAAGCTGTTATTGCCCCACGACGGAGCCTGCTTGATATTGCTCTTGACGTCTTGCCATCTTGAGGATAGTGAAGCGGTCGATAGAACTTCGCGCCCATCTGCACTCATGTCTACGACTACGAATCGCTCGTTCGTGCTGGCCGTCTCGTCCGAGTCGGTGTGCAAAGCATGTAGAGCGGCATTTGTGAGGATATCGGGATCATCATCGGCGAAAATGTAGTGTACCGCAGGATGTTGGTGCTCACCAGTGACGGGGTCCTGTATCAGCGTGAAGAATGGTTTGAAGTCCGACGGAGGTTGGAGCGTCATCTGCTCCTCCAGTTCAGGGTATGTGTTGTCTGCATCGTCTTCGGTGACTGATTGCTGAGGCGGTGCGGCAGATGTTGTCGTGGTTGCAAACTCGCCATCATCGATTGGAAGACTCATGTGTGTCGTTGGTGGCTGTTCGCTTCCATCTGTATCTAAGATATGAGCGCCCCGATATGGTTGAGGAAGTTGCTTCAGCTCGACCTACCTGGTCCAGGTTCATGTGACGTTTCCTTGGTTCTACTTCCGCCAGTGCTGGAAGTGATCTGATCCAGCACTACTGTAGGCTGCTGAGCATTTTGTGACGTGAGCGTTGTTGGAGGAGATGCCATGATTGTCTATGCAAGAGGGAGCTTGCCTGGAGCTATATTGCGTGACGATCACCAGAACCCTGTATCATGGTAAAGCAGCCGATTCGCTCGCCAATCTCGCGTCCTGCACCATTCTCACTAGTGCGGACCCCAGTCTCAAAAAATGTCCAGCAGCACGCTTGCAGGCACTAGTAAGGCTTCATTAAATTCCGTATCTCTGCGAATAGCCTACAGGACTTCTAGCGATCGTCTGGATTATGAGGTTGCAAAGCCAGCCGCGGCAGGTTCTATCCGCCGCGAACCACGAGAGCTGTGTCGAGCATCTGCACGTTCACACGACACAAGGGCAACGACGTTCACGGGCGAGACCACAAGAATATTCGCTTCTCGAGAACCCTCTCGCGTGCTGATCTATCAACCCATATATCAGACGTCGGAATTGACTCCCTTAGACGTTGACTGGAAATGCCGCGCTGGCCTGACTGTATGAAGTCTCCACTCAACATGTCCAGAGCCCCTTTGACACATTCTGGACTGCGAAGGCGACCACTATCGCCTTTGAAGTGGTTTTCATGTAGTGATTGCATGTCTTATACGCTACGGACCAACAAGCAACTGGACATGTCAAAAAGGCCGGACGATATTGTGCATCTTTGCGGATTGTAGCACCATTGAGCTGATCAATTTTGGAGCATGTGTTAGAGCAGGACAAGCATGGTCTACACCTTTCGAGAGGATCCTGGCGAAATGGAAGTCGCCTTTACTGCATTTGATGAAAGGTAGTCGACAAAAAGGTGTAGTGTAAATTGTGCTTGTTACGCATCCGCTTTTATAGAGATACACATGGACGAGTCGTTCTCAAGGTCTCCCTGCGCTAATCTCCGACACTGTATTCTCCGCATCGAATGAGCACCGTGACGCGGCCATTTCGGCTGCCATGTCTGCGGCCAAAGATTCCCACCGGCCGGACAAACCTCAACGTGATCAACGCCCCTTGAAAGCGATATCACTTTTGCGTTCGGAGCTAGCGGATGAGAGTGTTGTGTGAGCGCGATAGCCATCACTGTAGGGCCATGCACGGCAGGACCGCCAGCCAGAAGTTCAAAGAGCACATCCAGAAAACAAAGCGAGCGCTGATGATGTGGATGGAACCTCATCTATGGTAACTCCGCCTTGGACTTCCAGCACCATTCCGCTCGAGCATCTCAGCCTTATCGAGTGTAGCGAGAATGGGATGGCATCCAGTCTGTGGGTGTCTTGAGCCTTTCATCATGTGGTACATGGTGTTCGCGTCGCATGCATCTTAGCCTTGCCTACGCAATGTCAGGGTGCCCAGAATGTGGGAATCGTTGCTGGGTCTCTTACCTCTGTTTGTGCTTTGGGTTCTTGCTGCAAATGATATACACGTATTTCCCACCCTTCCTCCTCACACTTTTGCAGCCCTCGCAAAGCTTCTTCACGCTACTCCGGACCTTCATCCCTCGGGCTTGCTGGCCAGCAATAGTTTTGGGCGCGTTCAGTCGCAATGCCTGAAGTGCATTGACGATTGAACTATGCCGGCTGGAGAGTAGGGTGCTGTTCGTGGTGTATGTGCTGAAGCCGTGGGCGATAAACTTCGAACGGCTGCTCAATCGGGTCGCGGGAAGGCGTGACAACATAAATCGTGCCGCCAACATCGTATCGGTCGCTGGATGAGATGATGCTGTTCGTGCCGGGAAGTGTGTGTCGAAGACAACCTGCAGCGGAGGTGGTCGGTGGTGCATTGGGGCTTGCCCCGGTCGGAGGTTCAGCGGCCGGCCTTACGTTGACCCGAAGCTGCCAAGCTTGGCTCGCACCAATTCGAGATTTCGGGCGACCTCACAAGAACACTTGACGCTCGCTGCAGCACGACCCACGACCACCGCCCTCGCCGCCAACTACTAACGACAACAGATTGCACCGAATCTGCGATCATGGCGACCGAGTTGACTGTCCAGAGCGAGCGCGCTTTCCAGAAGCAGCCGCACATCTTCCAGAACTCCAAGAGCAAGGCGAAGTCCACCAGAGTCGGAAAGGGTGGCCGGAGATGGTACAAGGACGTTGGATTGGGCTTCAGGACCCCAAAGACTGCCATTGAGGGCCAGTACATTGGTATGTGCTGTCCATGAGGAATAGTGGGGAGGAATCTGTTGCGAAGGGCGAAACACGGCGCATACGGCGCAGGAATGGGAACATACACTGACGGTGGTGGTCCAACAGACAAGAAGTGCCCCTTCACTGGACTCGTTTCCATCCGTGGCCGTATCCTCACCGGTACCGTCGTTTCCGCCAAGATGCACCGCACCATCATCATCCGTCGCGAGTACCTCCACTTCATTCCAAAGTACTCCCGCTACGAGAAGCGCCACAAGAACCTCGCCGCACACGTCTCCCCTGCTTTCCGTGTGTCCGAGGGTGACCAGGTCACTGTTGGCCAATGCCGGCCTTTGAGCAAGACTGTAAGCAGGACCGAAGGAGTAGCTGATGTGGAAGGAAGGGACTAACATGCTGAAACAGGTCCGCTTCAACGTTCTCCGCGTCCTCCCACGAACTGGCAAGCAGGTCAAGGCATTCAACAAGTTCTAAGCGATGAGACATGCACTTTGGGAAATGATCAGGCACGTGAACGAGGGCAGGTCGCACCTCGAAGATGCGGCTGCATTACTGGGCGGCGTTTGGGCATGCTAGCCTGGACGTGATAGCAATCTGGTGATCGATTGCGAAAAGCACGTCACATGTAGCTCGGCGTAGCGAAAAGGCCAAATGAGAACAGTCTTCATGCACTCCAGTCACGTATCTTCGAATCAATGTTTGCAAATCGTCGACGCGGCCGCTTCCTAGCGCCTCTCCTCTGAGGCCTCGAATAGCGACTGCCAGAAGCAAGCAATCGAAGGAAGGTGACAGGGAGAGGGGCTGTATCTGGCGTCATGGTGTGAAGATTCATGTCGTTTAGCTCGTTATGGGCAGCTTGTCACTACGTCTCCGCGAGGCTGAACCGAAGCTCCGGCCGATTCCATGGCGTGCCATTCGACTCCAGAGCAATGACTTCCACATTTGTGACCCGAGATCGCAGAATTGGCCTGAACAACGCTCAGGGCTAGATATGCGAGTGCCTGCGGTCTGAATGCACAAGCACTTGACCAGGTTCCTCCCGTGAAAACATTATGACTATTCGCCTCCTCCACGCTCATCTCTTGCGCTCAAAGTACCCGCTCGAGCTCATTATCGCAACACTTTGATCCATGATTGTCTCTCCTACCCATAGATAGTTCTCTATCCACTTCTTGATGCTGGGTGACTCTGAAAACGTGTCCGGTTTCAGGCTAGGGCTAATGTTAGGGTCAGATCGCCGCTATCTTGATTCGCTCTTTTTCTTGCTCCATCGGATGTCGTGTCAAAGGGAAGCTAGGAATCTGGTGGACTGGACGAGCTCGGAGGGTTGGAGACGTACGTGAGACCAGTGGAGCGCTTGACGCCGGCGAGGAAGGCAGATACTAGCACGGCGTCGAATGCATAGTGGGTGAGGCGACCGAGCTGGACAGTTTCATTAGCTTGTGTGCGAGCGTACGCGAAGACGCTGCTGCATACGACCATTTTGACGTTTGTTGGGTGGCGCTTGGCGCCTGATCGTGTGAAGGGCACAAAGGCTGAGCTTGCCCGTCGTGTGTGGTCCTGAAAGATGTCGATTACCTCGCCACGGACGCAGGTACCGGGGTTGCGGTGCAAGATGCGGTGAAAGCAGAGGTGGTGCGCGGTAGTGTAGCGAGTTGGGCGATCGATCACATGGAGAAGAGTGGAGACCCTGACCACGACCACAGCCACAGGTCACCCAAGCTGTTTCTCCAGCTCGCTCGCGTGCAATGTGCTGTACTAAAATGCCATCCCTTGGATCATTGTCGAAAACCTTGTGTACTTCTGCGTCTTGCGCGTAAAGGTACAGGTCGTCGGTATCCAGACATACTACCGGTGCCATCGCCTACGATGGCTGCGCACACTGTACCCAAGGCCAAAAGGCCACCAAAAATGAAATACCCAGGTCTTCTGCGCGCCACGAGACGGACAGCCCTCGCCCATCGCCAGGCATGATTTAATGACTGTTCAGCTTATATCGCGGCAAGATCGAATCACAAGGCGGAAGAACAACCCGGTGCAGCCGGCACCCACTCCGCTACATTCGCATGGAAGAGGACACAGCTGCAAAGCGTATTGCGTACGCGGACGTTGTTCAGCTGGCACCTTTGTTTACAGTCCCAACGTAGACGACACGCTACAAGTTGACTGCGGCAAAATCCTTTCTTCAAACTAACGTGCACTCCGACACACCACTTTGTGGCCCTCTATTCTGCCCAAATTGGGCAGAGGTTGAATACCAGGCATGCTGGTCAGGCAGTCGCAGCCTTCGAACCTGAGGACCTGAGAGAACATGAAGCCCAGGCCTTTCATGTCGTAACCGTTCTCGACAGGCTCTTGCTGTTTCCGCTACCGATAGATGACGACCTACAACCCGCTCCCCTCTCCCCGTCTTGCGATCTCCCAACTGTCCGCGGAAGCCCATGTCTTGGCAGATGGGGAGCCTGGTACTGCAGAGGCCTTGGAAACATCATGGCACCAAACTTACTGTGTACCAAGCATAAGCAATTACTGGGCATGCCAACAACTCTAAAACCCGAGCACCGCCCTCCATAATTTTTGTTCGGCTTTCATTCACGAACGATAATGAGTCCAATGGCTTCACGATGGGCTTTCGCCGCAGCGTTTGCAGCATTTGGCTACGTCCATGCTCAAAACAACACTGCCTTCAGCGGTCCAGGTAGGCATTATCCCGTATTCTCGGATCTCGAGATGAGGGCGGCACCAGCGCGGTTCTGCAGACGTACTTACATTGCAACCAGGTCCACTCCCTGAAGGGCAAGACTTTCTCGAAGATGCTCAAGTCACTGCTGAGAAGACCGTTACGTTCGACCTGTACTTTCCAAACGACGGGAATGCGCCACGCTGGCAATTGATCACCCGACTGGAGGAAGCACCGCCTCCGGATACTCAAATTCCCAATGCGCAGGTTCTGAACACTGTCTACGATTTTGGATTCCCAAACGGAGGCAATCTCACCCAAGCAGTCGCAGCGAGCAGCGGGCAGTTGGACCAGAATAATTTCTGCGTTACGATTCTCCAAACCCAGATCCCAAGTAGCAGGGCGAACGATTACAACGCAGATACCGAGGACAATGCCAGTGAGGGAAGTTGTGCGTATCCTTTTCGGGATGCATGTATCAACGCTATTGCCTCACGCATTGGCGAGACTGAACCGGGTGAGGACGGCTGCCGAATGTCCGCTATCTCTCTAACGGACTTGGTTCAATGCGAGGCTATCTTCGAATCCGACACCAGAGTCGCGACTTACAATCTGCTGGCCCCTGACGTTTCTGGAAATTTAACAGGTGGCTTTGCTCACATCACATCTGACCCATATGACGGCAACAACCGTACGTTCTTCGACATTGCTGAGACAAGAATTCACTTTGTGGCAATCGACTCTGGAAACACATTTACTCCTCTTTGTGTCAAGGTGGACGCGGAGAGAGACCAGGTCACGGCTGGTGCACCCAGTTTGAACAAGAACTTGTGGCTTGTCGGTGCCGTGGTTGCTGGTGCCTTGGCATACGTCCTGTGAGCAAAGTGATTGAGTATGCTTGGACAATGCCACTGCCTGCACAAAAGTGGTGTGATGGGATAGTGAAGGAGATTAATGAGCGAAGAACGACACATGTGTGAAGAAGATTGTTGTAGAGTATGTATTCAATCATATTCTTCTGACGTTGAATACTGCCCTAGTGTAGGAGTGCAACGGGACGAGGACAACGGCACGTGGTTCGATTAAGTGTATGGCATCTCGGGCAAGACGGCGCTGCTGTGTCAGTAGTCCATAGCATCTTCCAATGGCAACAGCACAAGGTACCGCGATCATGTTGTGCAAATTCTATTCCGTAGTCTATGGCAGTCGTATTCCTGACGTTGCTTCCAGTACTTTTGGCTTAGCTCGTCGAGTATGTCCGAGAAGCGGCAGGCGACAACGCATGGTGCATAGCTTCCCGAGGTGTGCTGCTGCAACTTGGATATGAAACGCTATGTGGCCCTGGTACACGAAGACGTGCTCGCACTACGCCCATCTCTCTCGCGTGTGGCAACTTTGGAGCAACGACTGATGAGCGACGAGTCAACCTGCCACTGCTGGCGTCATTCTGAAACAAGATCGTTCGCGACTCTTGGGAGACCGGACAAAATGTTCACGCATACTGGCGCAAATGAGACACCAAGTGCCGTACCCGGTTGACCCTGGGCTCGTGTAGACCGTGGCTTGGCGCAGTTGATGCTCGCAAGGTTCTGCTAGTGGATCGCACGATTGTGCCAAGGATGAGTGGTGGGCTTCCAGATGCTCGGGATGCGAAGACACTCGCGGTTTTCCGACGACCAGGAGTAATTGCGTGATGATTGTCTCGCTCTGCTTGTGCCTCGTTCAGCTCAGCGCCGCGTGTTGTTGACCACGGCGGCGATCATTCTTCTCGGGCGCTTCGGCAGACGGCAGGTGACGATCGCGACATGCTGCATTCGAGCAAACCTTCGCAGATCTGGCTCGGGTTCGGCGACGACTAAAGGGAGCACAGGGCATTAACCTCACGCGATGGTACGACGGCTCCGAATCGATGAGCACAACAAACACCACAAGCACTTGTGCACCGCGACACCCACCCTGCCCTCCGCTGACTGAGCGAGACTCGAAGGCGCCGTGCTGCTGCAGCTTCGCGATGCATGGACGAGCCACAGATCAGCGATGGCTCCACGCCTCAAACATGATCCAAAAGAAAGAGCACGGCGAAACTCGTGCGCTGGTCCACGCCTTTCCTTAACGGTGCTGCATTTGGTTCCAGCCCGCAGCGTATGCCACTGAATCGAGTAGTGCAACCTCGTGTTAGCGTGCGGCCTGAGCCTAACTTCACACTGGCGACCGCGTGGCGCGTCCGGATTTGGAACGCAGTATTGCTAGCAGCCGCCTCAACATGCCTTTTCTCATGCACTGCTGCGCGAGATGGAGCCCTGCCGTCGGGCAGTGGTCGAGCGGCGCATGCAGCCATGCCTTTCTCACCGATAGCATGCACCGTGTGCCACTCTACGCACTGCATTCGCCGAGTCCTTGCCGCATCGAGACGTGCAAAGTGGCTGCAGCATGGGCCATTGAACTCAAACATCTGAGATCCGTGTGCGGGAGTCCTCAGCAGATAGGCCTCCACTTACGTGGAACCTCACTGCCAGTGAACTTTGCCTCTCTAGCTGAAAGTGTCAGCTTCCCGGCGCTCATCAAAGAAGAGCTTGGCCCGCCCTTGTTGAGCTCAGTCAGCTGTAATTTTCTCGCTCTCCTGATCCTCCAAGTCTGCTGCTCGTCCTCCGCTCGACTGACTCCTTACCCTTCCAGCTCGGCCAGCAGAGCCATTGTGCAGGCGAGATGGACTACCAACATGGCACAGCCACCACAACGGCGACCAATACGCCGCGTCCGGGCACACCTGATAGCGACCCGATCGAGCGTGCACCACCAAGAAACCCATTCGCTTCTCCATATGGCTCAATGCCGGCATCTGCCATGGGCTCTTCGACTGGTTTCCAGTCCAGCGCTCCTCCTCGCTACTTCCACTCCCGCCGAATCAACAAGGACGAGATAGAGAAGCCTTGGCTGGAGAAGAAGGATCCCAAGGAGAAATGGAGCACGATCATTCCCATCATTGGCATGGTCGTCGGCCTGGGATTGGTCGGCTTCCTCATCTACGAAGGCATGCAGACAGTGCAGAATCACGTTTATTGTCCTGTACTAGACGAGACTTTCTCGGGTGGTCTCAATCCAAGTATATGGACCAAGGAAGTGGAGGTTGGAGGATTCGGGTAAGATCGACCATCGAGACGCTCGAACTGCACTCATGCTGACCCTAAATGACAGTAACGGGCAATTTGAAATGACCACCAACACCGACGAGAATGCTTTCCTCAAGGATGGCATGCTACACATCAAGCCCACGCTCCAGGACGCGTCTCTTATCGAATCGAATAATGTCATAGATTATCTGAAGAGCGGTGAATGTTCCTCTGATATCTGGTCAAACTGCGTTGCGGTTACCAATACCACAAACGGTACCATCATCAATCCTGTCAAGTCGGCCCGTCTGAGCACAAAAGCTGGAGCAAAGATCAGGTACGGGCGCGTCGAAGTAGTCGCGCAGATTCCAGAGGGTGATTGGCTCTGGCCAGCCATCTGGATGTTGCCGGTAAACAACACCTATGGACCATGGCCCGCATCCGGAGAGATCGACATTATGGAATCTCGAGGCAACAACTACACCTACCCAATGGGCGGAAACAACATTGTGTCATCTACACTGCATT
>JAASLG010000424.1:0-23204 GCA_013365235.1 Cercospora sesami | reverse complement strand
AACAAAGGAAATCCTCCCCCTCCGATCCCCACCCATCCCCAACCCTCCAGCGTCTCTGCAGCAGAGCTCCATTCAAGGAGGATGCGACTTACGAGACACCGTCTGGAATTTACGGTTCAAGGTGAGTAACAAAAGAAATCCTCCCCCTTCCCTCAGCCCTTCGCCTCGCCCCAGCGAGCACGAAGCTGACCGGCCCGCTCGATGGCGTCCCAATCCACTGCCTTGCGGCTCGATCGTCGTTCTGCGCGCCAGCGCCTCACCTTGAAGGAGAGGGCTGCCCACAGGCCACAGTCGTAGCAAGCCATGTCGACTCGGTTGGCTGTTGATTTCTGCTCGTGTGGTCTTTTGTCGAATGCTTCAAGAGTGGGTTGTATCTCGTGAGATTTATGTTGCTGCTCTTTGGTGATCTGGAAGCTGGAGAGAAAAGGAAGAGAAGAGAGGAGGGAAGTTGGGGACTTTTGTGCTTGCAAACAGGAGGACCGTGCGCGCGTAGCGCGAAATCAGGGCACGGTCCTTAAGGCAAGCAGAGATCTCATTCGCTGTGGGAGTGAACTCGTTCCTGTGGTACGATACCAGAGCATCTCCTTTGCAATATGGTTCAATACCGAGAGTATTCCTTTAGAGTTGCTGCATCGGCGATGCCATCATCGGTTGTAGAGGTAAAGCTGGTATGTGGTCGCCAAGGCTGTGCTGCGCGGCTGTCCGGCGGTGGGCTTGAATCGCTTACACAGAGGTCTTGAGATGGCAGGCATGATTGATCGTCCAAAGGTGATGATGGAGCTCTTGTGAACGATGTTCTGTCTTGTTGCTCGTGTTTCGAGAGACGGTTGCCGAGTAGAGGACGGTGGACTGAAAGTCGCGAGTGCATGTTGGAAAGCGGAAGAAGCAGAAACGCGAAAGCCGGGTAGTATTTATACCTGTCCGGTATCGGGGGGAAGGCCTCAAGCTTCAACGGTCGTGGTGACGTTTGTCAAACTCACATGACGGTCTAGCCGAAAATGGCATGGCGCAAGCTGAGTGAACCGTGGAAAGTGGCAAACGTAGTGAAAGCAGTCAGATGAGTGCTTTCAGGCAGCAGAATTTGCTGGAAACAAGTAGAAACTGCCAGAAAGTCCTGGAGCAGGTGCGCAGTGCCAAGCAAAGAAGTTGCGCAAAGTCACCACTGGCTTGAGAGACCAGATGGCAGACGTGGCACATTCACGACATGTTTCACGTATTGCGCACAGAACAAGCAAATGGCAGAAGTGCTATGAAATGACAGTCGTTGCATATTGCATGCCTTGTGTTCGTGTTGTGAGTATCCAGCGTGGCTCGCTCCCTGGGCTCTGCGTTAGGGTAAGGATCTGCTTAGGATTGCATGAGCAGAAGGTGGTGGGATGACGGCGACGAGCTCATCTCTGCTGCTTTCCAGGCAGCCATCCTGCTGTGCGACATCCTTGATGTATTTCGAGAATGTCAGAGGAATAGGACACTGCCATTTGGTTGTTACGTGGATGAGGGGAAAACCACGTTGCGAGGTCGGCTTGGAAAATGCTCAATGCCTCCACATGCTTGACTCCCAGCGGCAATGCCTACTAAACTACTCATAGATCACGCAGGTTAAATGCTGTTGCAGATTCTGAGGGAAACAACGAAAGCCGGCTTCTAATATGGTAAGGACGGAATCCGCCGACCGCATTCGCAGTAAAGCGTCCAATGAACATCGTGATGCAGCCAATCTGACCAGTTTGAGAACACTCACGTGTGATGATGGCACAGACGGTGTGACTTGTTGTCAGAGTCGCTGAGCGACTACATCTCGAAGCTCATTGTCACCGGCAGTCTCCACGAGCTTGTTGCCCTTCAATAGTAGGCAATGGCGACCCGAGCCTGTCTCTTGGACCCAACGCGCGCAGGTGGACACTGACACCAAACAACACAACCAAAGTCTCAACAGAGGCGGTGACACAAGCCATCTCATCTTTCACGGCCGGTAGCTGATCGGTATTGACCGACGACATCGAAGCCCGTCCTGCCACTGCCAGAAGCCGCTCGCAACACGCCACACGCGCTCGCACCCAAAGCCCTCGAACGACTTTCGAACCACTGCAAACGATTCCAAGTCTCTGCTTGGTCCTAGTAAGATCAGCCTTGTCTGGCCGCGCCGAGCCATTGCGGCATGTCACAGCTCGTTCTCTCTTCATGGGACACCGCCAGCCCCCGAAACGCGAACGCGATCCCTCTGTAGGCACGCATAGGTGCGCAGTATTGTATTCTCAAGTCGCATTCAATCGCCACGTGTCGCGAATACCTCTCGAGATTCTCGAATTCGACAGTTCTTGGATTTACTGGGCTCTGGTGACGCGAGGCACACGCCGTGGGCAAGACTGAGACCTGTAGCATCTCAAGCGCGACGCTCGGCCCTGTGATGACTATCCTGGACAATTTCGATCCTACTCGCGAATAAGCATGCGTTGATGAGCTTCGGTCTCCCAGCAGAGAAGAGCAGGATGGCGGGGAAAAGGGGCCGGAATTCCAATGAAATCACTCTGAGACGCGGCAGGAGAAGAACGACGTTGGTGATTCAAGTGGAGTAGAAGCACAACCCAGCCCGGTCGTCATGTCTAGATACATGACGCAGCTGACGCCGAGACAAATTCGATCGATCATGGCTACGGCGTGCTCGAACAAGCCAGTGCTCTGTTCGCCTGCGACGAGTAGACGCGCAGCTCACGAGCAGTACGCATTCTGTTGTGTTTCCTTGCTTGTGGATCTTCCACTTCTGTGCTTTCAATAATCGAGATGATTTTTCGCTCTCTTCCTATCACTTCTCTCTGAGCATCTCGACTTCTGGAGGCCTCATCTCTTTCCCCTATTCTCTGTGCAGCACTTCTGATGAGGAGAGCGCAAGATCCGCAGTGCTGCCTCGCGATTCGATATGATCCCCTGCTGGCATCTGCTGCCTCATCAAACCTATATTCCCTTTCATTCTTGCCGCTTCCTCCAGTCCATGGGCTACCATAAGTCAATGCCAGGCCAGCCAGGCCATCCAGCGTATCAGAATGATCTGTCTCTAGCACCTCCTTCCTGACACCCATGGCCTCTAGCTCTACCTCTTCTGCCCGTGCTAACCAGTTATGTTTCCGAGACATCGATACGAGGTGACGCACGCTATCTAGCGTACTAGAATGCCCTGTACCCAGGACCACCCCACCTCACTCGACTGAGTTCAGCTGTAGGCTCTCTGCTTCTTCGCGCCGACCTTGATCTCGGTATATGAAAGCAAGTTCAGTCATGCTGTTCAGAGTATCGGGATGGTCAGTGCCCAGCGTCGATTTCCTGGCCTCAAGCACCTTTACTGCTAGTTCTTCTGCCTGTATCAATCGCCGTTGGTATCGGTATATCAATGCAAGGTTGGCCATGCTTTGTAGTGTAAAGTAGTGACGTGGTCCCAACTCAGCCTCTCTGGTCTCAATCATGTCCTGCACTAGCTGTTCCGCCTCTTCCAATCGTCCTTGCTGCAGAAGTAATGCACCCAGGCTGCCCATACTAGCCAGCGTGTCAGCATGATTCTTCCCTTGCTTCGACAATTTTTCCCTCAAGTCCACCCGCACGTCTTGCTCCTCCAGCGCTTCTTGTTGCCGGTCTTTAGTCTCGGGCCCAACATCTGAAGATGTGCCTAAGGAGTTGTCAATGGAAGCTCTAGATTCTCCTGACACGTGTGTGAAGCTCCGCAGCTCATGGACTCCCTGGGCGTTTGTCGTCAGAATTCCCTCGTTCCGCAAGTATCTTTCCAGGTCGTGATCCCTATGCCACTTTTGCGGATTTAGAATCTCGGTATGCCTGTTCTTAGCTGCAGTATCGAGGTGCATAGAGATGTGGTCAAGACATTGCTCCCAGGTTCCCGGTCCTTTATAAGACCGATCGCATAGTATACATCGACTGGCTTCCGGAGGGTGGCGTAATGTGTTGTGGTATCTGTCGGCCTCCACGTTCCAAGGGTCTGCTTCTGGGTACAAAAATGCTGTAGGGTTCTGCTCCGGATGCCTACGGATGAGGTGTCGTAACAGGAGTGGCTTCCGATTGTAGACCTTGGCTTCACTTGGGCGACTTACTGAGCACTTTCTGCAGCGCCAGTATTCAGTTTGAACATGATGCAGCTGTACGTGCTGCTTCCACCCCTCCTTCGAGGCAAACTCTCGGGGGCATCCGTAGACGACAAAAAGACAAGGGAAGAGGTTCGTCCTGTTGATGAGGGTAAAACTCTTCTCCGTCATCGCAACGTCCGTTGTCGAATGCTCTGGCGGCTCTGTATGCGGCCGCACTTGATCCCAATCTGTCAACGTGAAGGAGAACCCAGGAATACTGGCCAGTGTGGATGAATGATCCGCCTTTGGGGTAGACGGCTCCATCTCCAATTGCTCTAGCGGGTCTGTCTCCGTTCGTCCCTGATCCCAATTCGTCAATGTGGGCTTGGGTGGACCGATCAGAGTAGATCGATGGTCAGCAGATGCTTCGTCAAGCGCAGAACGTCCCTCTTCTGACTCCTGTACTTGCTGCCGGAAGTGGGTCCCATTCCGTAAACGATTGAACTCTGCGACCGCTGTAAAGTATATCCTCTTCAATTCAACTCCGGCTGAGTGCTGTTCTGGTGAGAAGCTCAGTTGTCGCGCGACGTCCGTCCATAGATGTTCTTTGTCCACCTGGTCAAAGCCTCCTAGATCATCCACTCGGTTCAAAAGGGCGTTGAGGTCAATAGATCTACCTTCTACGACTGGACTTCGATCATGCGTTGTACCTGACTGTTGCGCTAGATTGTATACGGCCTCTGAAAACTCTGTCGGCGTTGGCCTGTATTGCTGCGCCTCGAAAAACGGCCATATTTCGTTGTTAGATGACTCCAAAGAAGGTCTCCGCGTTCTCGAATCCAAGTCCATACTGACAACCTTTTGTCGCAGCCCTTCCTGATGTGCACGCAGTGTTTGCGAGTACTCGGATGCTTCGCTGGAGGTCCCTACTGCGGCTTCTGTTGCAGTCTGATCGTGCTGCTGGGCTTTTAGAGCACGCAGGACTGTTCCCCACTCATCTTCCCGTTGCAGTTGAAGTAGATCCCGTGCCCCATGTGAGAGCCGTTCAGTTTCGTCCCGAGGAATCTGCGAGAAGGTGCCATATTGTTGTCGCAACCATTTTAGCTTTTCGTGGTCAATTTCTGGATCATGGGCTAGCTGCAAGCAGTGCTCTGGAACAAGTCCACACTCGCCATTCTCAGGATTATTAGCAACCAACCAACCTCGATCGTATGCGGATGAAACAATGACCTTTTGCCCCTTCGTGAGACGTATTTCGTCATGGTCGTTTGATGGCTCGTAATCTTGCAGTACTAATGCAATGCCAGCGACAATTTTGTCCCGCGGGTCAACTGTGTCTATCTTCGTACTCCAGTCTTCGATTTCCTGAAAGGTGTCAGTATGGTAATTCAAATTGGAGCGTTCCAGAAGCGCAGATCGGAATATTGGTACCTTGACAATAGCTGTGGACACTCGCTGATCTTGATCGTTGTCTGGCTCAGACGTCAAGGCGTTTCCTAGATTCGTGGGAATCGCGAAAAGGGCCAGTTGCTCCAAGTGATGACCGAGATGGCGACGAAAATCGTGCAGGGGAGCGACTACATTGGTGGTCAACAGGCCTAGCCCCGTGGCTTTTGCAATAAGACCTTCCTGCCACTCGTCGCATAAGGGGCATGCTGACGCTTCGACCTCGGTCACAGGACGAGAGCTGGAGTCAATGATCGTCGGAATCACCTCGGCCGGAAGCGTAGGATGTACAACCTGGACATGCGCCTTGATGGCCTGCCTAGAAGTGTACACGGTGTTCGGACATTCATGGCATATCCATTGCCGTCGGTGTTGCTCGAGTTCGTGCTGGAACCAAGAGTCACGGTCCTCGAACAACCCAGAGCTGCAATCCTCAAAAGTACATGTCCAGGCCCTGATATCACGCATCACGTGTGTCCTAAACCATAGTCAGCGTTCGTTTTCGCCAATTGAAGTGCTTCGAAGTGAATACCTCCACGACTTTTGGCGCCTGGTTTGGATTATAGTCCAGCAGTATCTGCTGCGAAGTTAGTAGTTTTCTACAAAACACTCGAGAGACTTTGATTGTTAGACTCACGGACATTCGAACGGCTTCCCGTCTTTGGCCAATTCACTCAGCCGAACAACGTCGATCGCTCCGTCCTCGTGGCTGCTTGATGTCACAGCGGAAGTGGCTTGCGACACGCTGTCATCCAAATGTCCAATCTGCTCAATCTGTGCTGTAAGATGTGGCAAGCGTTCGTGATCAAAAGTAGAGGCTTTCGTCGGAGTCAGCGTAGGATGGCTGGAGGCAGCAGTCTTTGACTGAGCCATCGCCACCTTCAAAATATTCTCCTGTTTGGGTTGCGCGAACGTCATCTCGTCCGGTAGATCAGGATCATGAGCCAGTCTATCATGATGTTTCCGAGCATATCGAAGGTATTGCCGGCGCTGGACATTTGCTCTTCCGAGGCGGTCACGTAGCCACGGCCGAGCCTCGACTTTGGGAAATTTCGCAGCCACGTGTTGTATATCGAACTGCTCCAGGAACTTGTGATCCTGCGATGCAGCAGCCTTTGCATAACGGTCACGCCCACTAGCTCTTCGAAGAAGAGCCGATATCTTGAGCAGGCTGGTGATTGTGTCCGATGCAGACAGGCATAGCTCGGTGAGCTCGGAGATGGACTTTGTGTCTTGTTCGATCTCATCATCACCGCAATCTTCATCTGCCGCATCCAGTCGCTCGCCGGAGGTGATGGCACGGATTTCTTCGTTCACTTCAGCCAGTTCAGCGAGCAATTCGAGCACTCTTTGAGCCACTTCTGGCGCATCCCGGAGTCGGGCGTCCATAGAGCGCAAGTCAACATGACAGGCGCCGATATTACCGGCCCAAATTCTGAAACGAGAGAGGTTGTCCACCACAGTGCTCAGCTTCTCTTCGCCGGCAGAGTGTGTATCGAGGATGGTGTTGAACACACCAAGGATGGCCTTCGTCTGCTCGGCTATCGGAGCCGGATGAACGGTAGCCGGCGGTCCCGCTCCAGAAAACATGTCGTGAAGTGGTCCACGACCGTGTCAAAACGTGATCCGACTATTGCTGTTCCATGAGCGCAGTCATGGCGACGAGACGTGCGCTGCCTGCTCGATCAGCCTCGACAGCAGCCGCGTTTGCAGCATGCGCACGCGCACGTGTCGCTGCGACGGGGTGGAGTGAGCGGAGCTGATCATGCAGTGTGCTGCAAGCAGCTGGAGCCATCTCGGTTGCAGGAGTTCGACAGCAGGCTGATCCGAGATCAGTCCAAGCGAGCGTACGCTGGGGACTGCCCGTTTGCGGTCCTTGCAGTCCTCTAAGCATCGTGAGCTGGCCATATCGCGAGCTCATATCACGCGTCCGAACGTCTCCACGACGTCAAGCCCCAGCCGGAAGCACATCATGTCCGGTATAGAGGTTGCGGGCCTAGTGCTGGGAGCTTTCCCACTCCTGATATCGGCAATGGAGAACTACGAGGAGACGAGAAAAGTGACAAGCACATGGTGGAGAGTGAAACGAGCTCATAAGCGGGACATTGGCAGGATCAAGGATTGCCAGCTGAAGTTCCGACTGAACTTGAAAGAGTTGCTCTTGCCGCTCGTGCATGATGGGACTGTGAATCGGGGAGAGTTCGAACGGCTCCTGGCGAACCCGGGCGGTCGCGGGTGGAAAGAGGGCCATGTGGAAGACGCGCTTCGCGAACGCCTCTCTGAATGCCACGAGCGCTATGTGGAACTGCTACTGGACATCCTAGAACTCATGGCTCGACTAAGCAAGGAATGTCGCGTTGATGATGCGAATTTCCAGGCCGGGCTGAAGGCTAAGAATCAGGCATGGCTGAGCTATGCATGTGTAGAGGCAAGTACTGACCTTCACGTACAGAAGACACCTTCAGGCAACAACAATCAGCAAGCCCAGACAGTGCTTATACTGCGAGCGAACGCAGCTTTTGAAGCCAAAAGAATTCACTACGCCTTCACGGCAGCGAAACGAGAGGATCTCCTTCGTCAGATTGACAGCTGTAACGACCGACTTCAAGATGTTCTCGCCCAAAATGACCGGATATCAGCGCTCAGCGGAAGCAAATCGAGCCCCGTAGCTCGCCGGTCGAATGCGAAACACCTCACGTTTTATTCTCATGCCACGAGCATCTTCCGATTGCTGGATAAAATCTGGACATGTCAGTGTCGATCACAAGCTAGACTGTGGCTGCAGCATCGACCATTCCATGAAGTGCTGATGAAAATGCATTTGAAGCTTTGCGGCGGCCAGCAGTGTGTTCAATGGCGGCTAGCAGACACACTGCCGACAATACAGCTGGGCAGCAGAGGATCCGAGGCGTCGAGGCCGCAACCTGCTAGTCAAGTGCCCTCTATCGTGGTGCAAAGCTGTAGTACGACATTAGCAGCGACCGGGTACATTTGCACATCTGACTTTCATGGAATGATGCTAATAGCGCAGCAGGTCAACCAGTGGCTCTACACTGACGCTAATATCCAAGGTGACCTCGACATCGGGTACACCTAGCACCTCACCCGCAGCGCAGCCAAAGACTATCAGCCTAGAGAACGATGGTTTGTGTCGGACATGCTCTGCTACCCATAACCCTAGCACAGCCCCCGAAACCTGCCTAGGACAACTTAGCGATGGAGACAATGAGTACGCGGTCTACCCGATAGTGCATAATATGCCCAGCGCTGCAGCCACCACTCTTGCGGATGTCCTGGACCCGCGCTCAAAACTCCGCCCGACGCGAGTCGAGCGCTACGGAATTGCTCTCACATTAGCGTCATCTCACCTCCAGCTGCACTCAACACCCTGGCTTAAACAACAATGGATGTGTGAAGATGTTTGTTTCCCTACCTCGTCTGACGGCAGCACCGTAACATTACATGGCGAACCTTACATACTGGCGGATCTATTTAGTACTGCAAACGGTCCCAACCAAACGACAAAAGATCGGAGCTTCTCAACGCTGGGAATAGTACTTCTGGAGTTGTGCTTCGGCTGCCGGCTGGAAGATCACCCCCTCTGGTCCAACCCAGCTTTTTCGGTCGGCAGATCAGATCCGATGATCCGGCAGGCTGTCGCTTGTGAATGGATGGACGATGTTCAAGGTGAGGCCGGCGAGGAGTATGCCACTGCTGTTACATGGACTCTTCGACAAGCGCCTGCTGTTGTGAAAGATGACAGCTGGAGGGCTGATTTCGCTCAGAATGTTGTGCAACCTTTGCAGCGATACTATGAATACCTGAACCCCAAGAAGTGATCGAAAAGGTGGATCTGGTTGGATAACAAATGCATGCATTCTTGAATCTCTAGTCTTCCGTCTGTGCACCGCGCATCAGGAATGAGCTGGGTCTTGGTCGGAACGCCGGCAGCAGCCTCGATGTGTGGGACATGGGCGAAGGAGGGTCAAACTGGATGCGGAATACGATAAAGAGTAGGAGAGATAAAAGACCACAGGGCGCCAGCTTCGCAGGAACTCTAAGTCACCGCTACTGGGCGCCCGTCAAAGTGATTCGCATAGCAGCGAATGTCGGGCCCGTTCAGTCCTCCAAGACGTCTCTACTGCCGTGCACAGTGTACATGGGCATGAGCCGGTGCAGATGGCACGGATGTCCGTTGCCAAATGGTCCATGATTACACTCAATCCCTCGCAGTGCAGTTTCCCTGGAATTCAACGCATCGCCTCCACTACTGTTCCCATCGAAACCATCCTCGAGCCACCTCAATCTTCTGATTCATGGTCGTCCTCCATTCCTCCCAATCCGCGTCCTGCGACATCTCACCGTCTTTCTCGATCACTACCGACGGCCACCGTCCACTCTCCGGCAGCCATACGCCGAAGATGCCCCTCAGCTTGATTCGCTGCTCCTTTGGCGCCGTAGCACCAACAACAGGACTCGCCCTCTGCACAGCAGGATCTCCGACAACCTCATCTGCGGAGCGTCCGAGGTCTGCAAACAGCGCTACCAGTTCACGAAAGCCTGGCTCGATCTCCATGTAAGGCACATCCAAGCGAAGTGATTCGAAGGATGTCGGAGCGTCGATGAGGTATCTGGCACAGTCGTATAACATGAGCTTCGCGTTTCGGGTGATGCGGTACTCTTTGTCTCTCATTGCCCACATGTGGTCGCTGCGACGATCAGCGAATATGGCGAGCTTGGTCAATGAAGGGGAAAGAATGTCCTTCAGGCGAGGCAGAGGGACTTTGATTTCCCATGGAGGGTATTCGTCTGTGACATGCTGGTCCCAGAGTGCTTGTGCTTCGACGGAAAGCTCTGTGAGGTGTTCCATGGAGGACAAGTCCAAACTGTGCAGTTGCTTGCAGGACTTGCCGAAGAGGTATGCTTCACGTGGGTCGAGGACCAAGGTCTCCAGCTTCGTCAGGTGCTTGGTGATGAAATCGCCGATTTGCTTGTAGTCAATTACGGTGTCCAGCGGATAGACGTTTTGCATGTAATCCACAGAGGTGCCAGGCCAGATGACTTCCAAAGTTCGCAAATTTGTGCAACCCGCAAGCGCTGCACCGAGGTGTGATCCTATCTGACATCGCCATAGGCAAAGTTCCTTCAGACCAGGCAAGAAAGGCAAAGTCTCTGGTTCGAACGATGTGCGGAACAGGGTGAGGCGTTTGATCGTCTTGAGTGCCATCAGTTTCTCAAAAGCGGAGATGCTGATGGAGAGAGCTGGATTCGCATTGCGTGTACTGAGGGTTCTCAGCTTCCGCAGCGGCAGACTTGTAGGCGTCTGTGATGGATGATTTTCCTCTGTACCGCGAAATAGCGTGTTGGGACGTTCTTGGCTGATCTCCGTCAGGAGCATGCTAACGATGCTACTCCTGAACATAAGCGGGACACAAATGTCGATGGCTCGCACTTCTGTGCAAAGGAGCAGAAGCAAAGCGACTTGGGCATCTTCGAAGCCTGCTTCAGCTTTGGATTGCACGGCTTGGACGAGCTGAGAGCTCAATCCGATTTTTGCGATCGTGGTCTTCCACCAACTGAACGAGGCAAAGACATTAGCATGGTCTCGTTCAATCTTGATGCGGCAGGGATGCGCACTTATCCAGTTTGTTCAGCAGATCTATATCCCACTCGCCAATGGTGATTTCCTTGACCATCACAGCCAAATCCGGTCTTCCGATAAGCGTGCGATTCAAATTCTGCAAATCTGCAACAGGCTGTCCTGGGAAGCTCTCATAAAGAAGAGGCTGGATGATATCGCGGAAGCGCTTACATGCACGTGTGGCGTTGCTGAGCGTGAGAAGTCCGATCTTGTGTTCGGCATCGTTTGTCTTCAACTTGGGAAGCAGGTCTTTGTGGCTCGCAGCTGTGTATTGGTTGACGGCTTCGGCACGCTCGTCTGCGAACTCGATGTGCTCGTGTCGGGCTCGGCCGAGGGTTTCTGGTGATGGAGGTCGCAGGTAGCCCAGGATGTGCTTGATGATCTCTGCGGGCAATTTGATGGTCCATTCCTTCGTTGATGCCATCAAGAGCGTGGTACCCAGCGCCGATGAGGTCGCGCTGCGAGCGATAGGTGAGCAAATGCAAGTCAAACACCAGACGCAGGTGCGCAGATGCTGAAGGTAGAGGGCAAGGAGGTCTCCAAATTCTCAGGAATAGCGGGAGTGGACTGGATAAAAGTGATCTGTAGCTTCAAACAGTGCCGCCGTGTGCATGGATTGCAAGCTGCATGTTCCCGTAAGGCCCACTCTTTTTCTCAAGTTCTTGGGCGCTGGCAGCGCGAAGAGGCGTGTGCCTCAGTCATCACAGCTGAATTCCATACTTGTCGAAGCTGTTCTGAAAACCTAAGGGATGGTAAGCCGAGGAGTATGTTTCCAGATCGACGCGGCGTTGCTCTGCTGATGGCAGCATCGTCTTGTGTTACACAGCAGTCAACCCGCTTCCAATGGTGGGGTCCTGCAGCTTGATGATGTATCACAAAAGCTCAGCTGCTGTGGCCCCAATATGCAGAGTTTGGCGCTGTCATCGTAGCAGTATGGAATGGGTCATCTTTTGCGGCAGGCAATCCGCTACTTCAGGAGTTGAAATTGTGATTGGTTTGGAATTCTGAATCGTCTTCCAAAAGCTGAGTGCCATAACCTCAAGCTTCGCTTCATCATGATGCTTGCGATGATATTGAAAATTGTCTTGTAAGTGAGCGGATGGCATTGCTTGGAACTGAGCACAATGTATGTCTATGCTGCCAGGGCGCTTTATGTTTGTTTTCTCTAAGCCCTCACCTACATGCTGTACACTAACCAGCGCCGAGAACATGAGACTTCCTAAACATTAGCAAAAGACTGCTCACCACGCATGGCAACATCCAGAACATCGTTGATGTGCTCCATCTGCAACTCGCTGCCCTCGCTTTGTGCCAGGAGTTGGGCCATCTTCACCATGTGCTTGATTCGTCTTCCGTTGAGATCCAGCTGACCGAGTTGCTCATAGTCCGATGTCGAAAGATTCGATTTACTCAGAAATGTCTTCCACACTTGAGCTCGAGCATGCTGATCCAATGCATCGTAATGCAAAGTCAGGTGGATGCGAGAGTGGAATGCCTGATCAAAGGTCACCTGACGGTTCGTCGTTAGTATCAGGACGCCTCTGTAATATTCCAGCAAACGAAGGAAGACTGTGACGAGACAAGTCAGCCGCAGATTCGGTAGTAGTGGGTCCTTACTGGGACAACTTGCCAGCTACTCTCTGGTTGCGTTCAGTATCGCCGTCCTTCCGAGCTTCAAGGAAGGCATCCGCTTCGTCGAGAAGCAGAACAGCACCCCATCTGGCCGCCAGCTGTAACTTCTTCTCCAGTGCAGCTTCCAGGCGATGCGTTTTCTCCACGTCTAGCTCACCGGCAGTCGCGGAATACAGCGGGATACGCAAGTGTTCGGCGATGGCTTCCGCAGTGAGGGTCTTTCCGGTGCCTGGTACACCGCTGAGTAGGACCACCAGTCCTTGCCCTGTGCAGAGATATTAGCAAGAGATTTGGTCTCGACTGGCGTCTCTCGAGGAATTTGCTCACCTTTCCCTCGAATGATGTCGTCCAGGCCTCCTTTATGTGATTCATTGCCATCAACAAGGGCCTGAATGAGCCTCTTGCGAGCCGATGAAAGCACAAGTCGATCGAACGCATTCTCGCTCCAGCCTATACCAGTGACGTTGTCCACTTCAAACTTAGCCCATTTCTTGTTGGTGAAATCAAACCCACGAATTTTTGACGTTATCAACATGAGTTGTGTGGTCGAAAAATGTTCTGCCGCACGAGTCAAATTTTTGAATCATCCAAGAACTCCACGAGACTCGCACCTGAATCTTCTGGTCCCAGGTCTCCCGGCATGTCGTGCAAGTGTATACTGTCACAATACTTTGAGAAGCCATCTTGATCAATTTGGATCCTTCCATCGACCTAGAAATGTCAGATAGGCCTGCAGTGCCGGATCAATCACTTACGTATACTTCAGAGTATGGCTGGTCCATGAGGCGTACAAAACCGGTATGCATCATGTATCCAGCATGATTGAGTTCGATAGCTCGACGACCACGGTCCACCAGCTTCGGCACCAGCGCCTCTCTTTTCTTATGAAGTGTTAAGGGAACATACCTCAAGCTCTCGATTGGCCGACTTCCCTTGAAAGGATTGATCATCCCGCGCCAATCCTCCAATCCGTATCTCACACCATCATAATCGACGAACTGGGCTTCGATCCAGAAGTGTGGACGCGTTCCACAATCATAGCCAGTAGAGACTACCCGAACCAGGTTGTACAGGCCATCGGATAAGTCAACAACAATATCACCTGGTACAAACAGCATGCTTAAAAGCCCGTAGGTGATCAATACTTGCTGCTGCAGCTCGCGGAATTCTCCAACTTTCTTTCCAATCCCTTCTTCCAGTGCCGCGTAAAGGACCCCGAGGTGTTTTGCGAGTGTGGTACCATGCAGCGAGGCCAGCTTCGCCCCAAACACATCCCAACGGTGTGCGAACTGCTCGAAATCAAAGGTGAACTTCCCACTAGCGAGTTCCTCAGCAAAGCCAGGGTAGCCATCGAACGCATCCTGTATCAGGCTCTTGAGCTCCGTGTTGTGCACTGATATTGAGTACAGGTAGAGTGGTTTGTTTCTTCGCTCGCTTTTGTCTTTCTTGTAACGTAGGATTAGGGCCTGTTTGTCGTTTTCGGGCTCTTCTCTGCAGTCATCGGGGTAGGAAGTCACCCAGTTGCGGGTTCCATCTTCACAGATTGGACCTTGGTATTCCACTCTCACAATGGCCTGTTGTTGCTTCTGATGTTTTGGCTCTTCTATCACTTCCGCCGGTCCTTGAGTCAACACTTCGAGAAGTGATAGGTCGCGTACGACATCCTCTACTTCACAATCGCCGCCCTGTTCCTTGGGGTCATCTTTGCCAGTACGATCATGAGACATGATTGCAGAGTCACAGATCGATGCAGCATGCGCTGTGCTCTCATTTCCAACCCTCAACAATGTAAAGACACCTCAGAAAGACTTTGAAAGTAGAATGAAGATCTGAAAGGGTCTACAGTTGTGTGATTGCAATATACCACTTTCCGTATCTGTACTCCGGCTCATCACACCGGTGAACTGTCCTCGGTCTTGGCGTACGACTGTGCTGGCAAGTTCGTGTTCGCTTCGAGACACTGCCCCGATGCACACTGCAGATGCGGCCTTGGGCAAGCTCGGTTGCATGCATCTTACAGCTGAAAATTGGCAGGCGTCGAGCTCTCCACTTCAGCTGAACATTGGAATCACAATGGCCGCCTCCCATCCGAACCAAATTTTGACATCGTTCTCATGTCTGACGTGGAACCGACACGGCCGCTGCGACGCAGCAGCCTCATCTGGACTGCAGCACAGCGATGTCGCCACTCAGTTTATCTACGACTGCTATTTATCTGCCATGAGTCCTACGTCAAAACCCTCAGGAAGGCATTGATGACTGGAACTGTGCCTCGCGACGGGTCCATGAAAGAGGCGTTTTCGCGCGCCGGGGCGTTGGTTGCTTCTCTGCCCATCGTTGTCACAGATCTGACCAATCTCCTTTTCAACATATACGAGGTCTTGGTGCGCCAGTACGATGAAGACACCAGATGTGACTTCGATTTGTCGCCAATCTCCATGACTCTGACCATGTTGGCCTTGGTTCGACAGGACGCGTGGAGCATAACACCGGCGCCTCGATCGACGAAAGTCACGGAGGACGCGACTACACAAGGAATGCATTACGCCAAGCTGCCAACGCGCGATCAGCACATAAGATTGCTCGTTCTTTGGCCATGTCCAGCCAATACAGATCCAATCAAGTGCTCTCTCGCCGTCGAGAGATCAGATACGAGCGCAGAGTACGAAGCGTTGTCTTACGCTTGGGGCAAAGCATCGGACACTCGTACCGTCTGGATTGGAGCGAAATCTTACGATGTAACGCAGAACCTATTCATGGCATTGCAGGAGCTTCGGGGCCGCGACGGGCGACCACGAGTTCTCTGGGTTGATGCTATCTGTATCAATCAACGGGACAATGAAGAAAGAGCTGCTCAAGTACAGATGATGACTGAGATCTATCAGAATGCAAGACGTGTTATCGTGTGGGTTGGCCCAGAGTCGAAGACAACTCCATATCTTCAAATCACCTACCAGTTCTGGAAGCAACAATCAGTCGACGATGCTGGCAAGTTAGCAGAAGGCAGTGTATTTGATCACGCGAAAATGCACCCACAAGCAAACGAAGCTGTACAAAGTATGCTCTCGAGGAAGTGGTTCGGGAGAGCCTGGGTCATGCAGGAAGTGATACTCGCCCGTGATGCGATCATTCGTTGCGGGGCATTCCAAGAGGACTGGAAGACATTCTGCGCCTTTCTCTGCGACTACAGACGTTACTATAGGAATTATTCCAGGGGACTGGTCCGAAGAACGATGCCGCAAAGCGATGATCAAAAAAATCGTATGAACGAAGCAATCTCCAAGGAGTTCGAAACGCTTCGCTGGATCAACCTACCGTTTTCGGTGGCCGTTATTGGGGCCGCCCGTGCAGCAGGACACGAAATGCCAATGCTGGACTTGCTTGAGTATGCACGTCTTCAGCGCGCAACAGACCCACGAGATAAGATATATGCGATCATGGGACTCCTGAGCGACAAGCAACGAGCAGTACTGCCCCTTCCTGATTACAACGCGGAGATTGTGGAAGTATACACTGCCTTTGCCATCTGCGCTATAATAAGCACTGGGACGTTGGATGTGCTCTCGTGGAAGAACCCGTATGTAGAATCGTTCTTTACAGAGATGCCCAGCTGGGTTCCGGACTGGCGCAGTCTATACGAGGCTGGCAATGTTGGCAGTGACCGCGTTCAGGCTCCGGTGATGACCCCCAGACATGGTGCAGAGCCCTATGGCAATCACAATCAGGTGCATAACGCTGCGTTATATCTCCGTTCCCCATACAATTTCGAGTTCACCGATGAGAGAATCTTTCATGCCCGAGGAATTCGAGTGGACGTCATACCGGATCGGGATCAACAACTGGAAGGACTACATAACGACAATCTGCGTTATGATGAGAAGTTCGAGTTTCGGATGGAGCAGATCGTGGGATCCCATGTGCGCGACCTGAAGAAGATTCTTGTTGACTCGGGGACCATGGAATCAGATACGTTCTGGCGGATCGTATCGCATGATCAATACACAAAGCCCATCAACAGATACAGGAGCGAAACTCGTAGTCTTGGACTAGAGGGGTACATGGTATCAGAGCGACTGACTTTTCCACCGACGACCGCCGCAGATGAAGAGAAGATTATCAATCTCGAATACAACAGTCGCATTGATCTGAAAGGGGCACAGAATCTAATTTTGAGGACGAAAAACGGGTATTGGGGGTCATTCCCACGCAACACAAAGCCTGGACTTCTTGTCGTAGTTCTATTCGGCGCTCGAAAGCCCGTTCTTCTGCGCGAGCACAACGGACTCCACGTCTTCGTAGGTGAATGGTAAGCTTCAAAAACATTTGAGGTCAGGTCGTGCAGTACTGATGTATAGAAAGCTATGTCCACGGGATAATGGACGGCGAGATTGTTCGCGACCAAGAAGCTGGAAAATACGAGACTGAAGTCTTCCATATCGCATAGCTGACCGAAAGTCCAAACACTAGCTATCCTTGATGTGACAACCAAGCATTGTTCAGCCAGTGGACATCCTTTTCCTTCCTCATGGACACATTCATGATCGATACTCGTAGCCAGCATGAAGGACACATTATGATTCAATAGCTTGGAGAGCCGTTCACCGTCGCTCTTCATTGGCCTGTCGTCGGTGGCTGATGGCTCACAGGGTGTTCGCTGGCGTTCACTCCGGAGCAGGGATCCATTGCTTTGAGGAAATGTGCTCGACGGTGCCAATGAGCTTCAGGAGTCCCATAGGCCTGCTATCTGGAGAAAGGGATTTTGCTCGCATTCGATCAGCCGAGAAACAAAAGTGGTGTGATGCTCATCATTTAGGTTATCCGCCACGCTTACTTGGGTTTCGACGGAGATGTGGTCATCAGAATGGAAGTTGCGTGGATGTACAGGATTTGATTGTGGTTGCGGTGGCAGGCGTGCGTTTGATGAAGCAGTCGTTTCGGAATCTGGCGCAAAGAGCGCGGGCTCCTCGTAATCCTGGGACAGTCAAGTATGCAATTTGTGCGGTGTGTTGTCGAGCACTTCTTGCTGTCACTTTCCCAACTCAGAGAGACTTTGAAGTTCCGGTTTCAGCCTTGCTATATCTCGATACCGATGCAGGTTCCTCTTCCCTGTGGGTGCTCCTGTGTCGCGGTGCTCACGAGCATAATTCTGTTGGCGGCTTTCGGCTCTGCTTTGCCTGACTTCGCGTCGCAACTGTGCGGCTGGGCGGCAATGCCAAGGCGCAGCCTATTGATCTTCAGTAGCTTTGCATGAAATTCCTATGGATAGAGTAATGATGGGCAGCAGAGGATCTCAGCTTCATTGGCGTGCACAGAAGCAACCGAGGGAAGAAGTGCTGGAAAAGGTGGCGACAGCGGTACCCTATGCGCAGTACGCAGTCCTTCTCTCAAGCCACTTAGCACGACTCGCAGCTCCGCTAGTGTCACTCCGATGTAAGCATCCAAGATAGCATGTTACACCCGAGGTCGGGTAGGGAATTTCCTGCAAACACAAGAAGGCTTGGCACAGATGTCCTGGGACATTGGGAAACTTTTGCTGTCCGAGTTTCCGACCACAGACGTGACTTTTTGGCCGCTACCGATCACCCGTATGCATTCCGCTGTGTTGCGGTGCGTACGGGGAAGCATAATACGCCATTGATTCAGCCACAAGCACTCCAACCATGGTCCTGAGGATACTGTCTCCTTCGACAAGTGGACATGACTATCGACGCAGAGACGTACTTCGCCACCAGGATGACAAGGTCGAGCTTCGAAGGCAATATCTTACTGCGAATGCTGGCCGATCCTGGTCGCCCTTTACTCTTTCAGTTGTTGTAGTTGATCCTGGAAATGCTCCGGCAAAGATAGACCCTGGCATTTATGGCTATCCAGCGTTAACGCCGGTTTCAACAAGGATTGACTGCTCTGTATCTTGAATCCCACGATGGTCTGCGCGGCTGACAAGGACCACTTCAGGTACCGGCGTATTGGCCATGGCTGACAGCTTGTCTTGCCCACTCCATCCAGATCATATGCGAAGAGTGCGACAACAGTTCGTCCACCACCGCCACAATTTCTTGGCCGCCTCCCTTCACCCACCAATGCCCTTGAACATCCAATTGATACAACAGGACACCGAAATGGGCGAAGAGTAAAAGCGCTGCATCTGTTCTTTCGTTCAGACGGGAGAAAAAAGTTTCCGATGTCGAGTAAACCCAGAGCAGCGGGCCTGCCGCACTCTTGTGTTCACTCCAGTCGGCAATCGCTTCGTGTGTTGAACCTCGCCGCATCGTAAATGCATAGCTTTTGCGAAGATTGTACAGCGTTTCGTCATATAGATCTCTTTCGCCATCATCAGCCCAGACTGAGCTCAGACGACGTAGATGGTCGTCGCCAGGACGTGCGGCAACTCCTGGATCCAGATCATCCCAATCAGCATTGTTCAAGATCGGTGCTAGATGACCGGATCGCACGCGGTCATAGGTTGGTGCCAGCAGCACCTGTACTCCTCGGACCATTGGAATCCAGGTAATCCCAAGTACACGTTGTTCGACATCATCATCGCTCTCCCTACCAAATCGAAAGTTCATTCCCAAGACTATGACAACATTGATCGTGGCACATGCAAACAATGCCTCACAGACCTCCACCGAAAGCTCTGGGATACGTTGTATGGTTTTGTGGAAATCTCGCAAAGCTTCCACGTGGTGGTACACGGCATCATGCCAGTAATGAGAGGTGCGCGCGGTTGCCTCCTCGTCTGCCAAGTGAAGAGCGGAAAGGCTCAGAATGGCGTGGAGGACGAAGTGGTGCTTGAAACCAATCCGGGGGAAGATGTCCTGCCACAGATCATGACCTTTCGGAGATGCATCAATGCTACGACTCCCCACTCGAGTCCAATGGTGCAGGAGGTAAAGATCATTCGAGCTGAGTGTTATGCTGTCATTGTCGAGAGGTGCAGCAGGTGATTCGGCCGGAGTTGACGGCGAGGCAGTAGCGGTCACGATTTCCGATTGGTCTTTGTAGACACAGTCATGATCGTACCGTTCACATGCGAGACAACGTGGCTTGGTCTCATCACACTTCCGAAACTGGTCAGCACTTTTGGACGCTGCAGGGTCAAGGTATAAGAAGGGCGCTCCTACCTTGATGCGGCGTCTTCTGCATTCCTTGCAGCCGTTTCTGGACTTTCGGTGTGGTCTTCGTCTGCCCTGAACGGCATTTTGGGACATGGCGTGGTGCGTTCTGATCCCTCCAATGGCTTTTCGTGTCGCATCGATGTGTACGTTGACATTGCGAGATACGAGATACGAAGTACGTGGAGAGCTAGAGCTGCTCGGTGCTGAGTCAGGCATTGCTGCCTCAGGCTGTTCACCAGCCAACCGACAAAGTTGTGTGCGGATGCTCGGAGCTCCTGACCAGGAAGACACAACACACGCAAAGGCTGTAGAACAAGAAGCAACAAGCACTGGTGCCAAGCTTGCAGTTTCAACATGGCATCCTGGCATCCATGGAGCGATAAAGCAATTCAGCCGTGCACCGTTTTCACGGAACACGGAGTCTTGCTTCACAGTCGGGCTCAACATGGTTCCTGTCCCAGTCCGACGTTGGCTTAACCGAATCTTCCCAAGCCCTGGATCATGATTGTATATATGAGCATCAGTGTCGCTCCGCATTCTCCCTGCGGCCTAACGCGCACTTCCACCTCCACACGTAACGACTCATGGCCGCTTCTCCGTCAGGACTGCTACAGGCGACTCTCAACTACTTCTTAGACCCCAAGGATGGCGGTTCAATTGACCATTACGAAGGCACAGCGGGCGAGAAGCGCCGCAGGCATGCGCCAGCTGTGGTCGACATCAAAGACATTCGCGGGCGTGAGAAAGATTACACTCTCGACAGCCACGGCTTTCAGCTTATCAAGAAGGAGTTCACGGAGCAGACGTTTGACGATGAAGATCGCATCAGGGAACAATACTACCCCGAGGTCGCTGAGCTAGTCAAGAACCTCACGGGCGCGACAAAGGTCGTCCCTGGCCAGCATCTTGTTCGACGAATGTCATGGAACTCAGCGTTCGAGCAAGAGAAGGACTTGCCAGACAATGCGCCATCAGTGGGTCTAAGTAATGCCAGATGGGTCCATTGTGGTTCGATACCCTACTCGCAATAGCGGCCACACCCTCTCATTAACTCAAAATTCAGATGTCACATTCGAGGCAGCGCGAGAACGCGTCAAAGAGCTCTGCCCCGAATACGCAGACAAATTGCACAAATACCGCTGGGCGACGATCAACGTGTGGAAACCATTCGATCATCCAGTAACGCGTGACGGACTATGCTTCGCCGATCCCTCCAGCGTCCGCGACGATGAGCTGCGGACGATCAACACGTATATCCCTTATCGGCGGCGTGACAACGCCCGAGAGAACAGTGCCGAACACGATGCAGACGCAATTAACAGGAACGATGTCATTCAGACTTGGCAATGTGCTCCTCCGGCCACGCGCGATCAACACAAGTGGTATTACGCGTCTGAAATGAGACCGGATGAGGTGCTGTTATTGAAGATTTCCGACTCGAAGAAAGGTGTTGCGGATAAGTTGTTGCATACTAGTTTTACGAGTGAATATGATTATGGTCCGGAGAGGCATAGTATTGAGGTGAGGTGTAGAGTGATTTGGGAGGATCAGTCATCGGACTAGGATTCCCGTGCCTCGGGAGGATCAGGGCATGCTCGCAGAATGGTATTGTGATTCATCGACGTTTGTGTTTGTTAGCAATGGAGCTTAGACTGGCAAGATGCAAGTCAAATTCTGATGTAAAAGTTTTGTCATCCGACGAGTACTTGGAGACCTTCCACGGATGGAAGTTCACGGTAGAAGTTGGATTGTTTGCATGATACGCGTGATGAACAACCTGAATCATTTTCTATAATCTATGAAGTTCTGTGATCGTCCTCAAGACTGGATAACAGACCGCTCGACCTCTATACTGACTGTCGATTGAGAAGATGGTGTCCGTGTTTGCCCGAATCGGCGATACTGTTGGTAATCTCGCTGGGATGAATCGCGTTGTACAATGCAAAGACGAACAGCATCAGACATGCGTCGAAAATGTACAAACAGACCTCATGTTTGAGCAGGTATCCGTTGTTGCCCTGCAGATATTCCACGACCCGAAAGAGGGATCTGATGAAGATGGCCAGACTGACACCGAGTAGTGCCCAGCAGTGCCTTTTCCATGGTAGGCCGGGGCTGTAACTGCTGGAAGTGGAGACCTTGTTCATGCGCCAGTAGAAGGTGGTACTGGCGATCATGAAGAACCCAAAGAAGAAGATCTGCACGAATAGTCCGGCCACGACGATCTTCTCTCCGGTCTCCATGGCAGAGAGTGTGCCGCTGGACATGATTCCTCCTCCGGCTCCTTGTCCGATGATGGCAATGACGTCGCCCGTCACGAAGATTTTCGTCAGCCACTGCTTGCGCACAATCGAGAAGCGCTCTCCATTTGTGGCGAGGATAATTCGACCGAGCGTCATGTAAATCGAGGCAGCACAGAAGGCGGGTGCAATCAGCAAGGTCATCGACTGAAGAATGTACGGTCCGAGGGCCCATTGGTCGTTCGCTGAGATGGCTCGCCCGATGTAGCCCACGATCTCGCCTGAAACCTTCTTATCAGCTTTCATTGCCCGAGGAGAGTGACGCTTGCGTCGCAGGGAACGAAGCACGTACAGAAACCTCCGATGAGGAAGGGTATGAGATACCAGGTTCGTGACCGGATGCATTGTGCAACATGCAAGCCAACCGTGCCGCTGAAGACGATAGCGAAGATGACGGCCGCGGCTAGGCTTGGATGGTATCGGTAGAGGACAAAGGCGTTCGGGTCGTCCAGCGCGGGATGATTTCCTGAAGACATGGTGCCGAAGATAGAACAAGTGTGGGTGAAATCAGTGCGTGTGGCTCTCTCAGTTGACCAGGGAAGGTAACACAGTAGCTGAGTGGAGAGATCCAAAATTGCAATGAAGAGAAGAAGCTGGGAGTAGAAGAACCTGACTGGTGAATGCAATCATGGCGCTGGGAATGCTTCACTCTTATGCAGCAAATGCTCTTACCGACAGAGAATGGTGCCGAAACAGGTACGGCCAGGCAGCCGCATAAACATCAAAGTCTTGTACAGCCACAAGAAAAGATTGCGTATGGGTCTTCTAGTCGGCTCTCATGCGTATCGCGTTTAGTCGTACGGCAGACGTAGATGGCTCCGGGCCAGAGGCGCGAGGGCGGCGGCGACAGCCCGCACATGGCAGTCAATGCCGGGACGAGACGCCATTTTCTGCGTTTCTCTGCTTCAGAGAGGCCAGATGAGTTCTAGCGTGCGATGTTGCCGACTGAAGTTTGCATAGGGCTGAAGAAAGTGCGCAGCAAAGGGGCAGAATGCGAGAT
>JAASLG010000423.1:0-21936 GCA_013365235.1 Cercospora sesami | reverse complement strand
GACCGCGTCACAGTCTTCAGACAAGAAAACGAGCAGACACGAACAGCCACACTCGTCCTCCGCGGCGCAACACAAAACCACCTTGACGATGTCGAGCGAGCAGTTGACGACGGTGTCAACGTCGTCAAAGCCATCACCAGAGATCCTAGATTAGTCCCCGGTGCCGGGGCAACAGAGATGCAACTCATTGAGCGCATCACAGCCCTGGCGGACAAGACGTCCGGCCTCGCACAATACGCCATAAGGAAATACGCCGAAGCATTCGAAGTCATCCCCCGCACACTCGCCGAGTCAGCAGGTCTCGACGCAACAGAAGTCCTCGCCAGATTGTACACTGCTCATGCACAACAATCTCAGCGCGACGGATCTTGCAAACCGAAATCTGACAGCGAGGAGGAGGATGTCCCAGCCATTGGCGTGGATCTCGATACCAGTGGGTCATCTGGTAGTGGAACGCTGGACGCCGAAGATGAGGGCATTCTCGACCTCATGGTTACGAAGAGCTGGGCGATCAAACTTGCGACTGAAGCCGCGAGGACGGTGCTCAGTGTTGATCAGATTATTGTGGCGAGACAGGCGGGTGGGCCCAAGCCGCCGCAACCTAATGCCAACTGGGATGAGGATTAGACGTTTCGCGCGAAACCTACGTAACTTGATCGTATATGCACGGGTCATGACATGAAAGGGAAAGAAAGCATAGAAGGCGCTGGCTGGCTAGTCTAGAGGCGTGATGAAATGGTATGTAGTATACCCGCGCAAAATGAACTATCAGCTTTCTTGGTTGGAGCTGAAAGCAATGATACGCTCACTGGACACTACTTTCCGATCGAGCTTCTCCGATCTGCCCTCGCGATTGCTGCGCCCTTCGTTTCCGTCTCCTCCGAGTTGGACTGGCGTTGCCACTCAGACCACCGCTTTCTTCACATGTTGTCGTATGCTGCGCGTCCTCACTGTCACATCCAGAGATTTCTCGTTCCTCTAATATTCGCCCATAATCATTGTCATACCTCGCAAGAAGCTCCTCCGCCTTTGCCCCAAGCACATCATCGCCGCTTGCGAAAAGGAAATGTCGCATTTCATCCCATGCAAAACCGGGCAGGTACGCCCCCTGATTTCGATATCTCATTACGGCACTGAGGGCTTGTGTCATGATGGGGTCGCTGATTGGTAAGGACAAGCGTAAGTGTTTGAGTAACAAGACCGTGGGCCTTTTCTGGGTGACACGATGTTTCAGCTCATCGAAGAGGTTCTGCCAAGTGGGTCGAGGGCGAAGTTCGAAGACTAGTATCGCTTGATAGAGAGCGACGAGGTCGAATGTTCGCATTTCGGAGAAGTTGCCGGGAGAAAATGCCGGGAGACGGGATCCCAATGGGGTTGGCTCGACGATTTGCATCCATTCAATGATCGATCGTATTGCCTTTATTGAGGGCAGCCGTGGAGCGTCCAGGTCCAGGATGATTTGCTTTGGCGTGTTGGACCTGGGTGTGTCTAATAGGTGACGACGTTGCTTCTTGCTGTTGCTGGTGGGCCCAGTCTGTAATCTCGATAATGATGGCTCACCATAATAGTGTCTCGTGTCTTCAGAACGAGGGCCATGAAGCTTGAACAGGCGTCGTGCTACCGTGGAAAATCGTAGCAACAGCCTCAGTGGTACCTTTTGCACGAAGGTCTCGCCGAGGTAAATATCCACGGGCTCTTTAGAGTCTCGATAGCCTGATACACCTCCCATGAGTTGTGGAACATGACCCGTCCACGACGAGGTGTCATTGTACGGACACGGAGTGGGGGACGCCAGGTAGTACGAGAACTTGTCTAGCGAGGGATCGTACCGCAAACGGTTGCCAGATGTCGCCCACTTGGGATACTGATACCAGAAGGGCTCCGAGAATGAATTGTCCGCTGAGTGATGGGGTGTAGCATGAGGATGACCAAAGCTACGGTAAGTGTACAAGCTGGAAAGCCTCAGAGGCAGCCCCTTTCCAGCAGCCGGCACAACATGTGAGAAATCCGGGGCAACACTTTCCCAGAGCATGGCGGGCTTCGAGCCTGCGGTTTCTGACTCTGAGACGGATGCCTCGGTCGAGGAGCGAGAAGAACTGACGTCTGCATCGCCACCCGTTACCGGGGTGGTCGGAGTTATATATGGCTCGGAGGACATATTGGTAGCCTGTGATCGCTTCTCGTCGATGATTGAGGTATCGTTGCAAGGCGCGGGGTCTTTGGAGTCACGCCTCGCCTCCGTCGCGGCGTCTGATGAAGTCGACGAGCCATCGGTGCTGGCAGCATTCATGCTTGTGACTTTCACCGGAGATGGGCCACATTGCGTTGGTTCACCTGTCATTCATGCTGTTTGCAGGTGTCTGAGGTGAATGGCAAGGCGGTAAAAGGGTATTCAGCCCATTTTGACAGCAGAAGGGGATGCAGCCGTGAAGTTGGCGTCGAGAAGGAGCGCGAGTGAGGCCGTGTTTGCTCCTGCATGCAGCGGCTCTGCGAACGTTTCTGTTTCAACGCGCTGTGGCCTGAATCCGAGATTTTCACCTCCACGTGCAGTCACCTTCACTGCTTCACCGACATGAACATTTCACTCGACTCGACCGACGGTAAGTTTTTGGCCATGGAAGGCTGCGAAGTATGGCTGGCAACGATAGAAAGTCCGTCTTCCGACGAAGGTAAGCGATCTCCCTTCACTTCTCCAAGTCTCGGCGCATGTCATCACGAGTTGGCGGAAGGAACCTTGAGTGCAGCATGTCAACCACAGCTGCGGGAGCTCGCCCAGCAATCTATTTGGGCTTCGCAAACAAACCTCCCCGATCAACACGAGTCGCAGCGTGATCGCGAGCGGCACTGCGCATTTCTTTCATCTTCAGCGCAGAGCAGGTGGGCACGGCAGACAGCAGCGGGCGGCGCTAGGCAGACAGGCAACATGTGGGACGACGAGGACAACAACCCCTACGGCTCGTTTGAGCGTCGCGACTCCGAGACCAGCGACATTCAATCGCCTACAGATCGTGCGTGAACCTCGATGATCCATTTTCCCGCGCGGTAGCCACTAACAACTTCCCCCAAGAATACAATCGAGCATCGACCCCACCATCTGGCCGATCCTCACTCGATCAGCCGCCGAACTTCCTCTCCCGACCAAACGACTTGAGCGATGAGGACCTCGACGACAGCCAGATCAAGGCGCCCAAGGTGCAGCCAAAAGAAGGAGGGTACGACAGCAGGATAGAGCAGATCCTGTACGAGCACCCCGACCTCCAGATCGAGATTGTCCACGCAGGCAAGAACACCGAGGGCGGCGGGGGCTTCATCACATACACAATACGAACCGGCGAGATCATAGTGCGGAGACGCTATTCAGAGTTTGCCTCGCTGCGACAAACATTGGTCAACTTGCACCCGACGCTGGTCATTCCACCCATCCCAGAGAAGCACAGTATCGCGGATTACGCTGCGAAGCCTACGAAAGCCAAGGAGGATGCGGGAATCATCGAGCTACGGACCCGCATGCTCGCGACTTTCTTGAACAGATGCAGGCGCATGAAAGAGGTGCGGGAGGACGGCGTGTGGTGGAGATTTCTCGACCCCAACGTGAGCTGGAACGAAGTGCTACACTCGCATCCAGCTGCCAGTATACCGAAAAACAACCTCAAAGCACCACCTCTCGATCCGGCCAACCCCTCGACTGCTCATCAGTGGCTACCGATTCCAGCTGCTAACGCAAAGTTGCGCTCATCCTCTGGTTCTTCCGCGTCGGGCACACCCACTTCTCCTCCTCGCAATTCTGCAGTTCCATCAGCCGCCGCACATTCGACGCCACAAATACAGTATGCCAGGTTTCCACCTCTGAACCAGACCTTGAGCGAAAGCGAGCTGGATCCTTACTTTTCTTCGTTCGAGAACAGCTCCAAAGAGCTTGAGACGCTATTGACAGGGTCAATGGAGAAAGTCAATGCTCGTCTGCTTCGCCACCTCACAAGTCTCGGCGAGGACCTGATGGATCTTGGGGCACGGTACAATGCCTTCTCACTTTCGGAACAGTCTACCAGCGTGGCACATGCTATCGAGAAAGCTGGACAAGCTTGCGATTTCACATACATACAGTCACGCGATTTAACTTCCGCACTTAGTGCTGGCTTCGCAGAGCCAATGCGAGAGAGCGCCCAGTTTGCAGGTGTTGTGCGAAGTGTGCTCAAGTATCGGGTGCTGAAGCGTGTCCAAGAAGAGATGACCCGCGACGAGCTTGAGAAGAAGAAGACTAGGCTGGCTCAGCTCGAACAGAGTGAGATTGAGGCGAAGCGCATCGAGCAGTATATGACTTCTTCCGGAATGCACAACACACCGAGACGAAGCGCGAGCAGTGGCAGCAATCGCAACCGACCCGGCACAAGCGATGGTGACAATGCTTCAGTTGACAGTGACTTTCCGCCTACCCAGGGCGAAACCTTCCCTAGTGCAGAGCAAGGTGGCTCCCAGGAACCATATGGCAACACGCCGACAAGATCCGCTAGTAGCGGTGGCCACAAGCGAGGCCCCAGTGGCATCGTGAACAAGATCTTCGGTCGCGTCAGCCATACGATACAAGGAGTCACGGACCAAGATCCAGAGCGTGCCCGGCGAGATGATCTGGGCAAGACCAAAGAAAGCCTCTCACAGTTAGAGCAGGCGCTCGAAGTCTTGCAGAAGGACGTCAAGGATGCTAGTTCAGGTGTGCTGCAAGATCTTCGTCGGTTCCAGGGGACGAAGGAAGATGACTTGCGGATGTACATGGTGAGTATGTTCCCTCCAAATGCTGCTTTCCGCATACTGACACGAACATAGCTCAACTTCGCCAAAGCGCACGTGGAGTGGTCGAAACGCAGCTTGGAAGAGTGGGAGAAGGCAAAGGTGGAGATCAACAAGATCGAAGTCCGGGGGATGTAATCAGTCCACATGAGCTCGCTCACGTTATGCATCTGCCAAAAGATAGGGCAATCTTGCATAGAGCATTACCTTGGTATGGCCATCAGCTCTGCAGCGTTATCGCAAATTAAGCAACACCCGCAGTATCGCTCAGCAACGTGACCACTTTCATGTCAGACCGCTATCTTCTTCCAATTTGCAAGCCTTCACCGCAATCACAACTTTCCAGTCGAACATTCTGGTAGAGAGTGGATTATGCATTACATGATGTGAGTATAGAGTTTGATAATACAGATGCTATATTACAACTCTGATGAACGGTATCCCGCAGCAGCAATCCTGCTTGCACGTTTTCCTTTGCCGCGATTTCCTCCATGGAGAGCCATAACCGCGAAGCTCCAGCAGCCAACAAGAAGCTTCATGCTTCCCCCATAGAATGAGCGGTGTGCTTTCAGCTATTGTGATAGCTGGCTACAAGCAATAGCAACAACTAATCACAAACCAGCTTTGCTCTCCTTGTCAATGATCGAGAGCTCTCCACCTTTCACGCCAGTCATCAGCCGATCTGCGAAGCTAGGACTTGCCGACATGATGGATAGATGCTTGCCACATGTGCGCGCGTGCCTAGAAGTTTCAGCCGCGGTGTAGCGCAGCGCGATGAGGTGCGTTATGCCATGCGGCGTTGAACTCTCGTGAATGTGCCGGACGGTATCATCTGTCATGCGGCGGCCTTTCGTGCTTGCGTGCCTTGCGTTATCACACGACTTGCGTCGTGGCCGTGGTTGAGCCGTCAATGGAGCGTGTTTTGGTTGGTCTTCAGGAACTCCGCCTGCGGACACTTTCAACTCCAGAGGCCCACCGGTAGCAGCATGTTCAGCTGAGGAGATAAAGCTTACTCCCCGCGAAGTCGTATACTGCATCTCCTCCCATAGGATAGAGAGAAAGAGAAGCAGGAATCGATAACCTTGACACAGACCGCCAAAGTGGCTCAATTCATATCGTACGCCACATCAGCTCACAGCTTCCCCCATGACTCGCGCATACATTCTGCATGGGCGCGCTTACGGCGCTTTAGTTTTAAGTTGCACTCCATGCCATTTCTTAATCTCTTCTCCCAAGACTTTATTCACCAGGCGGTGTTGCTTGATGACGGGGAGACCTTTGAAGGCTTCCGACACGATGTCCAAGGCGTACATGGATCCGCAGCCGCCAGAGATGTCTTGGACTTCGAGTTTGGTGGGTGACAGGTCTTGGACTAGGAGGTCGAAGATGCGGCGTTCGTTGGCGTCGAGGTATTCGGGTGGTTGTGGAGTGCTAGCTCGGAGGGTAGAGGTTGTGGAGAGGTATTGGGTTTGTTGTCGTTGGAGGCGAGCTGGTGGGAAGCTGGTTCGAAGCTGTGGGGTGAAGGATAGGCGGGGAGAAACCCGGAGGAGATGCGATGCGAGGCGACGAGATGCCATGGTGTATGATTGTCGAGATCGTGCTAGGGCAGGTTTTGCTATGCTCTGCTTTGCTATGGACGTGTGTCTCAAAACTTCGCGCACTCCTTGACATCACCTCGGACGAGCCGCAGAGCTAGGGCTGCTGACTGGCTCGAGCACTTCCGAGAGTCTTTCCGCAGAGCCTCACAAGGGTCCCGATGATTCGCAATGCACGTGAATGGCTGTTCCCTCTTCGGCCTCAATTGTCAGATTTATAACTTTGTGCGTGAGCGCCCAGCTGCTTCTAGTGCTGCTCATCGGCCACGGCTTCATGGAAATCCGAAAGATTACTCTCCGGTCTCATCTCACATCAGCATCGCAGAGAAGCTGATGCAACACGAAACTGCCAGTACTACGCCGGTGTCCAGCTATGTCGTCTGCACCACAAGAGCAGCTCCACGCCCGCGCTCGACTCCGTATGCCGTAGGATGAGTCTCCGCGTCCGGAGGGATTGCCAATACTGCATGTCCAAAGTCAAGACGAAGAACCCCGCGATGTCCCCGCACGCTTCCACAAAGTGCAATATTTGCACATGCCAAAAGGTCCTTTTAGCTTTGTCAACGCAATCTGATAACTTCTCGACAATCGGAATCGACTTCTTGCAATGATAGAAAGCAGTTGCTGGCGTGCATATACGTACCACTTCGATCTCGAGGCAGACGCAACGGCAGTGTGTATCGCCAGCGGCTGCATGAACTTCCCGTGAGGTTGTTCGCCATAGACTACAGACGGCGCCGGCCAGCGCGCCGTTCGCGTTCTTGCGTGCTGGACCCTGCTTCCGGTATCAGCTCAAATCATTTTAGCATTCACCAACCAGGCGTCTGAGAGGTCTGGGCCACTGGTGTCTGAATCACTTTCTCCGTGGACCCTGCTCTGTCATCGGCGAACGCGTTATCAACACTTCCTTCAGTCGAAGATTTCGGCGCTGACCTTGCGCCGGCGTCTGTCGCAATACTCTGGGCGCGTTGTACAATTCAGGCAAACGACAACTGCATGCTGTCCGTGGACGCTGAACGCCACTGATGCCCGCTAAGCATGCGAGCTCCATTCGCTACCACCAATGGAGGCCAGCGCGTATGCTCAACCTATTGCACGTCCGCACAGCAATATGGAGATCTGCTTTTGACAGTAATGACAAGTTTCAGCAGGTTCCACTATCAGACCGCGACAAGACCGACCCCACGGAGATTGTGTGCACCATCTGCAGACGCGTCTGGGGACTCGTAGTCATGTCCGATGCATGTTGAGTGGGCCTTTGGATATCAATAGTACAACCGAACTCGCAGGAGGATTTTGTTCTTATGAGCAGCTCGCCCAATTCGAGCTGCGCTCTCTGCTAAGCTCGCCGAAACACGTTTCCAGGGTCCATTCAAGCGCGAAGCTACCACCCATGGCGCAACACACCCTGCAGGCCATCCGTTCCCAACAAAATCAGCCACACACTCAGACGTCTGCAGCTGGGGTTGGGCCTTTCACATGCCGCGCATCAAAGACAACGCGGTGGCAATCTGGGGTGCATCGACACAGAACTGATCCAGCTCGTGAGGATGAGAACCACGGCCAACGACGACGCCATGCTGGAAATACCCTTTCATGGATGACGATCCTCTTCAGTGACGAGGCGTTGTGCTGATCCCTTGAAGGGTGAACATGTATACTCAAACTGACTTGGCACCATGCCGAGTTTCCACTCACACCGGCAAGGATATTGCACACGGTATGTGAGGGTTCCGTGCAGTCCGCTTTGCCACGCCTTCTTCACGCCCTCAACCTTCGCGGGCCTCCCCATTCGGACCGATGATTTCGCTGCCAGAGAGTGCTCGTCACAGCGTGGGCGGATTGATATGTTAGAATTGCGCCCTGTGGAGCCGCTGAGATGTCGGGGGCACAGCATGGGATGTGGGCGGGTGAAGCGAAATCACCATCATCAACGTGGTACTGTCGTCCAGCCGCCCTACTTTGTACGAGGCGATGTCGGAGACGCAAGAAGTTTGATAACGCGAGACGCTCGTGCATCGTTTCATACATGCAGAACGACACCACAGCACGAGCGGAGCACTGCAAGGATGCTGGGCGTCCTCGGCCGCGGATTGGAGTTCTGGCCGTCGTGACTGCATCGCAGAGATGCGGAGTGCATACGTTGTGGAACAGGACATCTCTAATCAGACGCTGGCGGCAAACAGTTCAAGCAATGCAACGCAATCCTTTGACAGCCGCCACTGCACAGATGATATGCGTGACGCAGCTTGTCTATTGCACAATGCAATAGACGTCGTTGGTGATGACGATGAGGAGAAACAATGCTGTAATCCGAACCACAATCGTCATCTCATGGGTTCTCCGGCGGCCGTTTCGCGATAGCGAAAGAGAACAAGCACATGCATTCTCCAGACTTTGGGCTCACTCCGCAGCAAAATGATCTCAGACCCACTGGGCGTGCGTTGAGATGGAGGGAGGTTGAATGGAGGTGCAGGACTCTGACTGGCCACCATGCAATCACAATATCGACGAGCTGGAGTTTTCCCCAGGTTGACCCACCGCAGGTGCTTGAGCGCGTACAGTAGTCGCAATCATGGCCAAGATGGTACGTTGATGGGTCGTGGAAAGTGCCATGTTGCTATCGCTGGGCTACATGCACCCCATGGTCGTCTTATGTAGGCATTGTGGGCCCTGGAGCTGTGCTATGAGGGTCGAGGCGTCGGAGGGGTCCAGCTTGCAAGACTTGGTGAGGTACGTGTCGGGTACTTGGTGAGGTACTTCTGGGATTGCTGATAAGGGCCTGTGGGCTGTGGCGGTGCATCGGGCGGAGCTTCTTTCTCATCGTGCGACGACGGTACCATAACGACTCGGTGGCAGGAACACAGAAGCAGACGCGACTCAACAGTCCCTGCTTCTGGACACGACGCGTGAATGCTTGAGCTGGGTACGATACCGAGTAGAAGGCGCTATACCATTTATCTCCTCCCGTAGAGAAGCCGGGAAGAAGCGCTGATCTATGTTTCCGGAGTTGGTACATTCGTAACCCGTGCAGCGCGCATCATTGGTTCGTGTCTGCACGATCTTGGCTGTACCGAACATGCGTGCGCCGTGGCTCTTGGAAGCTCGTAGACGGTGTCAGATGGTGTTGACATGTTTCGTGGCTGGCGACGTTGCAAAATGTCCTTGGTGTGCCTTTTTTCCATAGTAGCCGTTGAGATGAAAAGTCTATGGTATACATAGATTCCCTGTCTTGTCAGGGTCTGGAGCCTTGAATACAAAGCTCGCCAATCTGTGCGGCTCTCGGCCAGGGTAGCTCCATGACTTGTGAGCTCTGTGTCTGCCGGAGCGTAAACTTGCCCGTGGCTGTCGACAAGGGGTTGTGTAGGTAGCTGGACCTGACGATCCCATAGCTTTTGGGCACAGCTTTGCGGAATCCTTCTTCTTCCCCTCATGTCACGCCTTTCTTTGCATACGACGTACGCGGCGGCCATGGCGGTTTGTAATTTGTGCTGTAGCCCAAATAGAGTTTTGGTCGACTTAGCGGTGTGATGAACGCTTATGCAGTCATGCTTGACACTTGCTCTTTCCAGCAAGACTATCTATACGTGATGAAGCGCGAGTGGGCTTCACATGCAATGATCATCGCTATCCCACTCTGGAGTTGCTGATCTGACCAGGTCGCAGCTCTTTCTTTGGAAAGAAGCTCTTGGTCGTAGCCACGTTGTCGCATCCCAGCTCGGGTGCTTGGCGTGGATGAGGCTGAATCGGGTTGGCCCAAGCTGTGTGGTCGTCGCTAGGGCATTTTTGCCCCGCGAAGCAAAACGCAAAAGAGTGCAATGCAACAAATGATAGCCAGGAGAAGTGGTCAGTTGATCAATTCGCAGCCCCAGTATTGATTGTTGCAACGATCAATCGATGTACGAAAACAGCATTTTCGACAATGTCGTAGTTATGTGGTCAGCCCAGCAATCGGTCGTGCTCGTGTCCACCTTCCAACTGTTGAGTTGGAACTTCTCCTCTATTTGAGGGCCAGTCCTTGCTCGGTAACCGATCCGGAGGCTCTGGCCACGATCTCGCGAGCACTCCTTGCTCGTAGATCAGCTCCGTCGTTGCAAGTGGCAGACAGTGCGGTGAAAGCAACATGGAGGCCTTGTCTAGCAGTGCAAATTGGTCCTATAGCACGTTCAACGAACGGGGATCGCCGATGGTGCAGGAGGGCGTCGCGATTTGTGAAGGAGTGCGCGCTACTGGAGCGTTGCCGGAGATCCGGTATGGCAGAAGCAGAAGCCGATTTCGTGCCGGTCACAAAACAATGCATACCGCAGCGAATTGGGGCAGCAGGAAGAGGAGGGGCGTTAGTAAGGATCGCGTAGGTGGAAATGCAGAAAAGTCGTGATAGGCCCGCGTTGCGGCGGAGGCTCACGAGAGAAGCGCAGCGGTGACATGTTTGTGAGTCGCACATAGACAGGCAACCGCATCCCGGACAAACTCTCCGCGGAGCCAGGTTTGCAAGAGAGAGCTATGGCGTGAGGATAACGCAAGCTCGGCGCAGTCGCGCTCGCAGCAGTATCAGCATGGGTGCAGAGCAGGAATGGACAGCCATTGTGCTTGCACAGGACGTGAGCTCTCCGCGCGAGAAGTCTGGCGCGACTGCGGTGCTCCAACGAGCCATCTGGAGGTGGAACCAGTCGCGCAGCAGCTGCTGTGGCTGATGAGGTGGAGCAGAGAATTTCTGCTGATGGCAGAGTCGCGCCGCGCGGCGCAGATGGGCCAATGAAGAGGCGCCAGGCGCGGCTTGACCAGGCGTTTCTCCAGTGCTGTGCTCCGCGCTGTCGCGCAGGAAACTGGAAATACCTGCCGAGACCGGGTGTTGCAGTGGCTTGGTGTGACGTCTGCTGCTCGTCGTTCACGCCGTGGCCATGTCACCGCGGTGGTGCGACACGCGCGAGCTGCCCGCCAGCATTGGAGAGCAGGAGGGCGGTCAGCGCGGTGGTGATGATGGTACGGTATATCGTGATTTCGTCGCAGCGCCCTGGTCCCAGTAGCAAGTGGCTCAATCCTTTGCGAGAGCAGCACAGGCAAAGCTTAACCCGTCGAGCTGGGGCCGCGCTTGCCGGCAAGCGGTCAAGCGCGCACAAGTCAGGACGTTTTGTGCAGCGCCACATCTCGAGATACGTACCGCACGTCTCGTGGAGCTGGTCCGGCACGCATGGCGACTACGATGGCAGATCCTCATTAGCAGTGTCGCTCTGCTGCGCGGCGGCGGTGGAAGTCTTGAGACAGCGGTGATGACAGCGCACGCGAGACGACGACACTGGGAGTCTGTGTCCGATCGATGCAGCGGGCTTCGATATACGATGACGCGCGCACGGTCGGTGCGAGACATGTCGGACGCAGAATCATCTCTGCCCGCAACTGCGGTCTTGCCTGTCTGCGCGTCTGAATAATGCAGCCCAGCAGGCCGCTGGCCGTGGCTGCTGCTCTGCCCAAAGTGTCGCTCTGCCCGTACCCGCGCTGGTCGCTCGAGGTACCCTCGAGGTACTCGGCGATCGCTGCAGGCCGGCGCATCCGCTATCGCAGGCTGCTTGGCGGGCGCTGCAGTGAGGAATTAGGTTGTCCCCAACAAGCGGCTCGCGGTGGATCGTGCATCTATCGAAGCGCTCGCTTGCTCAGCGCCCGCGCGTTACATGCTGTGGAGTAGAGAGCCAGACTACGGCGGCCTGCTGAAGATCCCTGTGCTGCGAGTGCCCGGCGGGCAGGTTGCTCGTGGTTCAACTTTCCGCACGTCGCTCAACCGTCCCTCCCAGGCCGCCCTCCAATTCTAGGCCATTGCCAGCCATTGCCTGCTCGCCGCACTCGTCGATTGATATTACCCTCAGGCCTCCCCGCGCGACGACGTGTGCTTCTGAACCACGCACGCCCGCCGGCTGCATCATCGAGCGCTTCTTTGTTGATCGGAGCGCGACGCCAGTCGTTGAGCAATTGTCGCCGCCGCTCCCCAACACGCACACATCTTGGTTGCTGCCGCCCCACGCACCCACGAGCAGGACCAACCCAGGTTGAGACACACCTGGCTCTCTCATCGACATTTTCGCACCTGCCATCGTCAACAGCAGGAGCCCGCCGGCGCCGTCATTGTCGAAAGACACCTCGAGCGCACCCGCCCCCAGCACTACAATACACGACTGCCCGGCTTTCACTAGCTGCGCGCACCTGTCGTCGACGCACCACCTCGCCGACTGGAACCTACTGGATTTCCTTCTGCACTCGCCCGGCGTCTCGCATCCGGCGCCGTTGTTGTATCATTCTGTGAGTCTCACCTCCGCCGTCTGCGTGTCGCTATCGTCGATGTTGCAAACTCGACGCCGAACGCGGGCAAAGAATGTGCCAGACCTCGACCGCTGACATACGCCAATCCCAGTGTACCGATACTGGCCCTTCTCACACCTTTTAATGCATTGCGAGGCTTCCACACACTAACCCTACGACATCTTCGACTCGACTCTCACGAGAGCAGCGATGCCGTACACTCCCCCGTCGCAGCAATCACCTGCGTCGTCCAAGTCGAATTCCCCCGTCATCAGCAGGAGCTCGTCGTACCATCAAGATGATGCAAGCATTCCTCGCTCGCCCGCCAGCACTCGACCGCAGCCGCCCCGATCAAACTCATCGACATCGTATCTGCACCGACACCGTCGATCGCCGTCGTGGGGCTCCAAAACATCGGCGGATGGCGCTCCGCCAACCCCGACCGACGCACCGGATGCCACCATCAGCGCTACCGACTTTGCACTTTCCAGCAGTCTGCGGCAGTCACCACCACCGGTCAACAACCTGCGGATCCCAACTGGCGCGGTGATGTCCCCGCCGGACTCTTCGGAAAATTCTGATGGAGACGACAGTGGGAATAGTGATCGCGGCCGAGAGCTGGAACAGAATTGGGATCAGTTGCAACACGCAGTGCGGCAGATTAACCTCCGTAGGGATGGTTCGCCCGACAAAGTCGGTAATCACCTGCAACAGCAGCACGCCGACTCTGCACCCACCTCAGAGTCGGCCTCACCTACAGCTTTGATGAGGCCAGCACTGTCGGCCGAGGCTCGCAAAATCTCTCACTCCCGGTCGTCGACGGAGTCCAAGGTCATTCTCAAAACGACGTTCGCCGATTCTCCATCGCACACGTCTGACGAAAGCGAAGAGGACGAAGGTTCTCTGTCAAAGCCGGCGCTAGTGCGGAAGAAGTCCGGCGAGCTGGTGAAGCCGGCGCTGCGGCCGTCATCCAGGCGGCGTTATTCGAGCATGCCTGGCACCCCGACATACCACAAGTCCGTCCACTTCAACGACAGCGACAACCAAACCAGACACTTTCTGCAAGTCGACAAGCCCATCGCCGTCAGTGCAGGCTCATCTCCTGTCGAAACCTACGACAGCGAGTCCGAATTTCCCTTCAACGATGATGACGGCAAGAAGCCGGAGCTCGAAATCAAGATCGCCAATTTCCCCGAGGATTCGTTTGAGCGCCGAGCCCAGCCCATCCGCGTTGAGAGGATCTTCCTGTCAGCGGACAAGACCACCCTGGTCGGAGTGTGCGCAGTCCAGAACATCTCTTTCCACAAGCAAGTCGTCGCCCGCTTCACTCTCGACTACTGGAAGACCACCTCCGAAGTGGCTGCCGAATATAACAATGATATTCGCACACCACCCATGGATGGCTGCGACCGCTTCAACTTCCACATCAAGTTGTCAGACCAGGCGAACATCGACAACAAGACGTTGCTCTTGTGCGTCCGCTACACTGTCGCTGGCCAGGAGTTCTGGGACAGCAACAACATGATGAACTATCAGATCGACTTCCATCGTGACCAGCCCAAGAAGGCTGCCAAGAAGGTTGCTATCAGGCAGAACCAGCTTGGTCAGCGACCACTCAATGCTATTCCCCGCAGTCGACACAATGCATCGTCGGCCCGCGGTAGGAAAGACCGAGAGTCCGTCGACGACGACTTTGCCCCTTCGCATACTTCTGCGTACTCCTTTGGCTCTGCAGACGACCTGCTGTCCATGTCTACTGGGTCTATCAAGCTCAAGCAGAAGCCGAAGCGCACGCCAATGTTTGCCACCAGTGCAGCTGCTCCAAGCCAGCCCCAGCACGGCCTCGGTAGCAGATACGATTTCAGCTCATCCTTGTCCGCCGCACTCGGCACCGCACAGGACAAGCTGGGTCAGCGCAGTGGGCTGATGATGAATGGCAACGCTGGTCAAATCCTGCCAAATGGAGGTTACTTTGGTCCACTGGATCGCACCGAGCCTGACAAGGCTCCTGCGCCGACAGAACGGCCCGATGCTCTCACCACTGACCGGCCGGCCATGGGATCTGACCAGTACAAAGACCTAGTCCAGAAGTTCTGCTACGTAGGTTCTGCCCGCACCAGCCCCTCTATCACCAAGGTCTAGGAACCCAGTCACAATCACAGCGCTGACCACCTATCCAGTTCACACCTGGTCCGGCCAAAGGAGTAAGCTCTGCTGCTACGACTGCTCCGAAGGCTGCTCCTGTAAAGCAGGAAGCCAAACCCGCTGACACGGATGGTGCGAACGAATCGGACTCATCCAGCAACTCGAGCTCATCTTCTGGCAGTAGTACTCCGACGAATGAGCAAGAGGTCAACCAACAACGAGTAGCGCAGTCTCCCGCTCTTGGTCCATTCATCTCTCGCTCGCAATCTCCAGCAGCGCAGGTGACTGGTCAGGCTTTGGGTTCTCGCTCTGCCTCGCCGGTGGCCTTTGGATATCCTTACAACCATTCTCATCGCGATGGCTACCTGTCTGATACGCCTCGAGCCACCGCGATCCGTGGGTGAAACTTCGACTGATCGTCACTGCGGTGTTTCTGCCTTCTGTTTCTTCTCGACTTTGCCACTCGATATGGGAGCACGCAGCGACGTTGTCACGACGATCACGATTGCACGATATACGATCATCAGTGGAGTTGTTCTCCGCATTACCGACTACTTCCAGCAACAGAACTGCATGGCAGGACTTGGGAGGTGCAGTGTTCACGCCACTGCTCTTATTGTCGGGGGAACTTTGGGAATTTTGTTTCACTCTTGCACTTCTAGCGAGTACCGAATTTTTAATGTATGGCGTTCTGGCATAGACTTGCTTTTTAATCCTGAGAACCCGGTATGCGTGCCATTGAGTTGCTCATTGGCACGTTGGCTCTCTAGGTGGGGAATGGGGAAACCGCATCGCAAAAAGTTGGGGTTTTGTTTTATTGGGACTCACTCTCCTCTTCTCTGCATGGACAAAACAACAAGACTTTTTGTGGATGGATTATGAGAGAGGAGGCATGGCTTGGGTTCTATCTTGGGATGTCATCATCATTCTGGGTTGTTCAGGCTCATGGTCGGTTTTGTTTTGAACAGGAGCGACGGCGTTCGATCACGGAAGGTGGGGCTTGTACTTGCTGGGTTTTACTTCTTCTCCATTTGGGCTTGCTTGAGTCGCTGTGCGGCAAGTGTGCCCGGCGTGTTCGTGTTCTTCTGCAGATACAGGAATTTCTCAAATCGATGATTACTACTACCACAACTACATCATGTCATGCATGTCATGTTCTTATCCTTCTCATTCACTGAACTGGAACTCTTCGATCTCGATAATTCGTGTCTTGCAGCATGCGTTGTCTTTACATGACGTATTTCCTGCCTGCTTGCATTGAAGTCTAAGAGGAGAAAATGATGAAGTGAAGTCAGTGCTTATGCCTGTCGACGTTCCAGACCCTATATTACTTTTCGCACGTCATTGTCTCAGTCTGATTCTGTCTTAGATGGATCTGATGAGATCGTGGAGCTAGATTTTAGTTTGAAGAAAGAAGGGGTCCCTACAAATCTGTGATCCTTGTCATTAGGTGATGAGGCTGAACGAGGCGGACTACTTTGACCGGATGGTTGGTATGGGTCTAACTAGTGACTAAGATTTTATGGTACTAATAAGCAGTTCGTGTCGTATTGCTAGTGTGGTTTGTATGTCTCGGATCTTGTTTATGCGTGTGTGTATGGTATGCATGCAGTAGTTAGTTGGATCTTCTATGCGTTGGTTAGTCGACGCTAACTACTGTTCGTTATTTAATCTCAGGTGACTGGAGTGTTGGGTTGTATTTGGGAGGATGGAGTCTGCAGGTGCCGGACTGGGACCTGGTGCGAGGGTGGAGTTTGGTTATTGGCTGGTTGGGGGAAAGAGCGGTATAGCGGTATAGGTGGATTTGCGGTGTGTTGTGCTATAGGTTGGAAGCGTGGGTTTTCGTTAAACGCTTGACGCGGTTTGTTTTCGGGAGACGTGGAGGGCTTGTTGGCACCTCGTGTGCTGAATGGAACTTGAAGCTGGTTTGGGTTTGACACTGGCTTCTGTTTTGTCTTTTTTTCTGGAAGTCGCGGTGAGAAAACGCATGCGGACCACAGTAGCTGGAGGATGGATCACGGGACAGCATCATGGAGTTGCTGGTGATGAAGATTGGCCGACTGTCCTCGAGGTGTTTGCTTCTCAGATCACAGCAGCAAGATGTCGAGAGCTCCATTGCGACTTCAGCCGCCACTGCCGCTGCCGATGCCGGCTGAATTGAGCTTCAGAAATCAGGCTCCTGCTTCAGCGCAACGACATCATCAATGTCAGGCAATGATACTCGGCCTATATCGGCTTTCGGCACGCAGCAGGAGCAACATGTTGATGAAGCTGTTGGGGCGATCATTTTCCACGGGAGTAGGTCTGCCATGGCATTTCATCGCTCGGACTTCCAAATCTCACAAGCGTAACTCACAAATTCAAGTCTTTCTGATCGCTCACATACAAAACAGAAAACCTGGACGCTGAAATTCGAATGATCATGTCGCAACAGAAATCACAAGAACAGGACGAGGTTCTGACGAAGCCTTGGGATATCGTGATTGTCGGCACGGGAGCTGCGGCTTTGACTGCTGCCCTTTCTGCTGCTGAGCAAGAGCCAAAGCCCAGTATTTTGCTCGTAGAAAAAGCTCCGGAAGAATGGGCCGGCGGGAATGGATACTTCACTGCTGCGGCTTATCGCACAAGACACGATGGCCTCAAAGATCTGTTGCCACTGGTGTCCAACGTTCCTGATGACTTAAAGGACAATATTGACCTTCCTGCGTACTCCGAAGAAGCTTTCCACGCGGATCTGCAAAGAGTCACGGATGGTAGAAGTAGTAGGGAGTTGGGAGATATCGTTGTGAAGGAGAGTTTGGATGTTGTACGGTGGCTGAAAGAAGTTGGTGGTGTGGATTGGTGGCTGTCGTTCAGGCGACAGGCGTATCAGGTTGAGGGCAGGTGGCAGTTTTGGGGAGGATTGTGTCTGACTGTGAAGGATGGTGGGAAGGGATTGATTGCGAATCTGTTGCAGGCGGTGAGGAAGAAAGGGTGTATTATGTCGTTCGAGAGCGAGGCGAAGAAGATTGAAGTTGATGACAATGGTGCGACAGTTGGGCTTCGAGTGGCCAAAGGTGGGCAGATGTATCAGGTGAAGACGAGGAATGTTATTCTGGCTGCTGGTGGCTTTGAGGCCAATCCGGAGCTGAGAAAGAAGTGGATGGGGCCTGGTTGGGATCTGGCGCACACTCGAGGCACGCCATACAATACTGGGGACATGCTACAAGCTGCGATCGATATTGGTGCTCGAAGAGTGGGTGACTTCAGTCCTACTGGTTGTCACAGCGTGGCTTGGGACGCAGATTCACCCAAGTCTGGGGGTGATCGAGAGAAGACGAATGAATTTACCAAATCTGGCTACCCTCTTGGTCTGATGCTCAACGCGGAGGGAAGTCGTTTTGTCGACGAAGGTATGCAACTCTGTCCATTTTGATGTTCATCGTACTCACCTTCACTGCAGGAGTTGATCTGCGCAATTATACCTATGCCAAATTTGGCAGAGCAATCCTGGAGCAGCCGCAAGGGATCGCTTTCCAGGTGTGGGACAGAGAGGGTCAGCAGTGGCTGAGAGCGGAAGAGTATCGCGACGAGATCGTGAGGAAGGTGACAGCGGACTCCCTGCCGGAGCTTGCTCGTAAATTGCAGGACGAGGGCCTACAACACCCAGGCGGATTTGTACAGACTATCAACGAGTACAATTCCGCAGTTGCAGCATATCGAATAGAGCATCCAGATGCGAAGCTCAACCCGGCAGTAAAGGACGGACTATCAACGCAATCCGCAGCTGTGCGCCTTGGACTGCCAAAATCCAACTGGGCAGTACCTGTCAACCAACCGCCGTTCCTTGCCGTCAAGGTCACATCTGGGATCACATTCACCTTTGGGGGCCTGGCCATCAACCCGGAAAATGCAGTCGTACTGCGTGATGACGGATCAGAGGTTCGGGGGTTGCACTGCGTAGGAGAAATGGTGGGCGGCCTCTTCTACTCCAACTACCCAGGTGGCTCTGGTCTGACAGCTGGTGGCGTCTTTGGGAGACGTGCGGGCAGAGCTGCTGCTGCAAGCGTACAAGATACAACCTCTTAGGTGTAGATGTTGTGCGATGCGTGTAACGGCGCCACCGCGTGTGGCATGCTGCTGCTTGTGTGTGTGTGCTACAGTGTCACAATCAGTCCTTCCCCAGCACTGTCCTGATCGGCCATGCTGTAGTTTGTACTGCCGTTTTCAACGCTACGTGTGCTCATTGTAAGCCAACATTCTGATGTGATGCGAGTGAGATGCGGTCGAAGCGCATGCTTCACATGCTTGCCGGACACGAGGAGATCGTCCAGCATCCCATGCGGAGCTCATCCTTCACGATCCCAAGCTCCGGCCAATTGCGACGCAGAGATGACTTCATTGATCTCGAATGGAGCAGAACACGATGCTCTGGTGGTTCTTGTTTTCTGTGATTGTTGATACGGCTTTCCTCCACGCCAACAGGCGTTTCCTAAGCGAATCCATTGACGGTGGGCCTTCTGAGGATCAGCGAGACTATTGAGCACGTTCCATAACCGGTTTTGGAGCTGCATGAAGCCGCCTCCCGAGCGCTACGCTGGTCAACCTTGCGGAGCCGGGCGTGGCGAATTCTGTCGCGATCCTGGGCGAGTGCCGCATCTGTGAGGCGTGCGGGAAATGCAGTCCAGGCAGAGTGGGAGAGGTGAAGCTATTCCCGAGTCGCGGACGCGCCGTTAACAAGGGAGCGCGGCTGAGCAGAAGCGTTTCTCGTGCGCGTGGTCGAGTGGTACGGTCAAGTTCAGTTGCATCGTGATTGGATAGAGGCGGGCGCTGGTGCATGTGAGGCGGAAATTGGTCAGGTCAATGCACGTCGTCCGCCCAGCCGCTCTGCATCTCCTTCGAGACCTCATCTGTGACCGTGACCCGAACACCACCACCTCACCTCGTCGGCCAGTGTCGTGGCCGAGTGCCAGCAACATCCACCCAGCTTCACCGCCGTCTCGCGCGCGTCGCCCCGCTACACCGCTCCTCCGCCGCCACCGCCGCCAAAGGCAATCGCGACCGAACCGCTCACGCCCGCGTTTCCAGCCCGACCAGCAGCACAGCCGCCCTCGAGCACCTTCAGCTCGCCCTGGCGACTCGGCCGCGCTGCGAGCACATACGATTGCCACCATACTTGCCACCGCTCTCACTCGCTCGAACGCGCCGCCAGCATCTCACACCGATCTTGCGATCGCCGAGGACACCGTCGGCCGTAGCGCGTGTCTCTCCGCCGGTTCCACTTTCCCGACCGCTCTTCCATCATACATGCACATTCAGTGACCGCGAGCACTGCGATGAGTCAACCGGGCACCCAGCCTGTCCCGGGAGGTGTAGGACAAGGTGCGTTCACTCCAGCCGACGTGGAGGTACAATGTCACATGCAAATCATGTGAAAGTGGGCCCGTCACGTAGCGCGCAAAGCAGAAGGGAGCTTCGAAAGACACGAGACTAACATCTGATTGCACATAGGATCTACAGAGGTGTCGCAAACGTATGTGTTGAGCCCGATGACGATGATCTCCACCAGCGATTACTAACCAACGAGTACAGCGCCCAGAATGTTGATGCGACGAGGGCAGGTGAGATCGGAGCTGGAGCCAGCAACCCAGCATCCTCTTCTCTAGAAACAAATCAGCAGAACGTATCCGCCGCCGATCGATCAGAAAGTATTGGGCAACGCTCGAAGCGCAGCTTTGGCCGAAGGAAACGAGACCCAAGTACTGGAAGTAGACGTCGGGGGCGACGAGGCGAGGCTGCAAATGAGAAGTCCACGCGATCTGCGCCGGGCGCCTCTGCAAGCCGGACGAACCTAGGAGATGAACATAAACCGAAGAAGAAGTCTGGCTTGTTTGCGATACTATGCTGCAGCACTTCCGACAGATCACCTGGCGGTGACGGCCAGGATGCGGCAGAGCCTGCCAAGCCGGTGACCAAACCCCTGCAAGGAAGAACGCAACAACAAACGCAAGCTGTCACGCAAGCGGGCAGCAGCAACGCCAACACGAGCGCGGACGAGTCGAAGGAAGTCATCGACGAAAAGGCTGCCCAGCAACAGCCACAAGCCAATGGGTCCAAGGGCGAACCAAGGACGTCTTCGTCCGGATCTGCTCTTGATGAGAAGACTGCTGCAATCCAATCCACCTTTCCCCGAAACTCCATCGATGCTGCAGCCTCCGGATCAGCATCGTCAGCCGTTGTTCCTCCTATTGTAACAGGTGGTGCGGCTACTTTGGCACCAAGTCCGTCGGTGCAAGTGCAAGCACCAACACCAACCGTTCCGCAGCAGGAAGATGAGCCGATTTTTGACCGGACTGCTGAGCAACAGCAGCGTGATGAAGACATCGAGATGAAAGACTCCAATGTCTTGACCGAGAAAGAGGCACAAAAGGAGATCGAGGAAATGCAGCATGCTCATCAAGAAGACACATCGACGGCGCAGCCAACAACTGGATTGCCGCCCCCACCCGGGCCCCCTCCGGGTACTAACGAGAAAAGTAACGAGACCTCCATGGTCTCCACGCCTGAGGGCACTTCAAAATGGCTTCTCCCTCCAACGCGACCTGAGCACAAGGGCCGAAAGTGTCTTGTTCTCGATCTGGATGAAACGCTTGTGCACAGCAGTTTCAAGGTACGTGGACGCAAATATCACTTCTCCGACATTGGCTAACATGCCTGTAGATTCTTCATCAAGCAGACTTCACGATTCCTGTAGAGATCGAAGGGCAATATCACAACGTATACGTCATAAAACGGCCTGGCGTTGATGCTTTCCTCAAACGGGTCGGAGAGATTTATGAGGTCGTGGTCTTCACTGCTTCGGTCTCCAAATACGGAGATCCACTCCTCGATCAGCTCGACATCCACAATGTCGTGCATCACAGGCTATTCCGAGAGAGCTGCTACAATCATCAAGGAAACTATGTCAAGGACCTGAGTCAAGTGGGACGAGACCTGAAGGAGACCATCATTATTGACAACTCGCCGACCAGCTACATCTTCCATCCGCAACATGCCGTCCCAATCAGCAGTTGGTTCAGCGATGCGCACGATAATGAGCTCTTGGATCTGATCCCAGTATTGGAAGACCTTGCTGGCGACC
>JAASLG010000422.1:0-25928 GCA_013365235.1 Cercospora sesami | reverse complement strand
CCATGAACCTCCATAGAAGCCAGAGCCAACTTTTGGCAGTAGCTCAATAAGGCATGAGCGATATGACAAGCGAATTCGAGTCGCAGTTCCCAGTGGTCAGACTGTTCTCGTAGGAGCTGATGAGACAGGCATAGGTTCCACAGCCGGTTCAATGTCCAGAACTGAGTGACAGAGATATCTGCTTGCTGACTCTCGAGCAGCTGTGAAAGCGGCAATGGGTTGACAGTCGGCGCAAACAAGATGTTGCCAGATATACACGCCTCGCGCGCTCTCCTTTGAGCTCGGAACATTTGTAGCGCCCTGCGGCGATCGAAGGTTTCGCATGATCCGTCACTAAATCGGCAAAATCCGTTCCAGCAGTCCATGACGCTCTCATCGATGGCGTCGAACGTGTCCATGAGGTACAATAAGCCTGTCATGCCCACCGAGTCTGACTGGTCCTGGAAGATGAGCGAAGCTATGTACTCGCTTGTCACGTTGGGATCAAAAGCCTGCATGAATCGAGCTGTGATACCAGGCTGACCACGGAAGCTAATTGCGTGATTTTGCTGCAGCGCGTACGCGCGTTCGGTGACAGAGAGCACCAGATACGTTCGCAGCCACTGTTCTTTGCCTTCCGGGGTCAGGCCATTATATGATTCGGGCAAGTGGAGACGCAGAGAGTATGCAAGATCCACTGCCTCTCTTAATCGATGACGAGCTGCCTTATGCTGGTTATTGCCGAAAAGGCAAGCGAACAGGAAGAAGCTGGTCAGTATCATCTCCATTGTTGGATTCTCGCCAAAATCTGCCGCAACTCGCATCTTGACACATTCTTCCATGAGCATGCGAGCCTGAACAGATCGCGAAGGCATCGAAGCCCTTTCATGAATTTGTACAGGTTGAGTCATGGCAAAGGCACACATGCTGAGTAGCATGGCTCCGTATTGTGGTTCGATGCGGTGTTTGCGTAGCAGCATGTCGGAGTAAATATTCGTCCTGTTTAATATCGGTATGGTCGGGTGTAAGCGTTTAAAGTAGACATCGATCCAAGGTAGTAAGGTTGTCTCATTCACTTTAGCAGGCCAAACGTCCGCTGCTTCTGCGAGAGGTGGCAGTTCCTGTTCCAGAATAGCGACGAACGGGTCTGCGGTACCCGAAGGCGACTCTGCGGGGAGACTTGGGAATATAAAACCGTTAGGACTAGCCATCATGCCATCTCCAGTAGATGCACGTCCGGAATGCTCGGATGGTGCCGAGCGTGGAGCTGCTGCTTGTTGTTGCTGATAATCGACATCTGCAAAGCCTTTGGGACTGTAGCCGACAGATCCTTGAGAAGGAGTCGTTGCAGACCAGGGCATCGAATCGTTAGTATAGCCATTTTCGGCGGGATGGCCTTTGCTATCGAACTGTGCTGTGGAGACGCGGAAGAGGTCACTCATTGGAGGGCTTTGCAGCGGTCGCACAACCTCGTGATCGCCGGTGGACATGCTCCTCTGGTGCAACTGGATCTCTGAAATTCGCTTTCCTGCCGGGCCGCGCTTCTTCCTCGCTCTATCGTAGGTGCATGTAAAGCCTTTGGCAGCACAAGTCAGGCACGGCTTGGTCATGTCGCAGCGGACCTTTCTGCTTTTGCACTGGTCGCACGCGCGATCTGCCGACGTCTTCGGCCGGTTGCTGTTGAGATTGCCATCGGCGGCGTCGAGGATGGTGAACATGATAGCGCATGCATGTTTGGAGCAAGAGGCAAGGGCTGGGTGGAGAGCGGAGCAGAGTGATCATCAGACTGCGGAGAAGCAGAAAGTCTGTGCCACATGGCTTGACAGGGATCTCGTGTCCGATTGCCGTCCTTTCGCGAGTGGCTTCTGTTTGTGCTGATTCTCTTCATCAACAACAACAACACTGACGGAGCCATCTCACCGCACATCGATCGAGAAACCAAGTACTGTCTCTACATACGCTGCCCCACCACATGTCATGAATACGAAGGGAAAGCTGAACAGCACAAGACTCTGATGGCAAGCTTGTGGCGCATGCCTTTTCCGCTGAGGCGCACTTTTAATCATGCACACGCCCTGCCAATCATGACCTTGCAGTACCGCGACCGGAACTTTTCACGTACTCATGAGGTTTTACGGCATGCCACAACGATAGCTACCGGTCGAGGCGCGGAGCAATTTTGCATGCGCAGAGAGGCTCTGACGAGGTCATTCGCGGCCAGGGCCTCACACCTGCCCCCTGATCCGATTGCTCTGGAAGCTCTGGAGGCCAGAGACGAAGCCCTTCTCTGTTTGGCAGGCATCTGTTGAGAGAGGCACAGCCACTGTAACCACTGCTGTTCAATGTCTGGCCGCATATCTTCTATCACTGGAAGGCTTGAAGCAGCATGATGTGCAACAAAAAGTACAGACCGACCAGACCGGTAGAAGGTTGCTGCATTGGCTATGGTCAGGGGTCGATCAGTCAGGTGAGTTGAAGTACAGGCGCCACATCAGCGACGCCGCGACTCATCCGGCATTTCAGTTCGAATTGTCATACTTCCTAATAGAAGAAGGCAACGAAAAGTATTTATGGGACTGGATGCAGACCGATGCCAAAGAATATGACGATCCGGCCACTTACACCGCTCACCTTACCGGCCTTGAGAAGGAAGACGCTGCAGGCCGAGTGACCAAGTGGCGCGGAACGCTCTCGAGAAGTATGATTCGGGCGAGACTCCGCCAGGCACGTGCGTATCAAACTTGGTCCGCCGACCTCGCGCTTCAAGACTTCTGGACTGCTTATGATTTGAAAGCGCGGTTCCCCGTGGGCTCTGTTCAAAGACGCATGTCGCTAAGACCAGCCATGGTAGAACTGTGTAACAATCTACCGACCCGCTGTTATGAAAAAACCGACACAGCCCAATGGGACCGATTTCGCAAATTTGTCAGATCCTACGATCGCTTCAAAGCCCAACGATTGAAAGAACTGGAATGCGCACGTCTGGACCTTTTTCATCCGAAATCACCAAATTTGCAGTCCACTCTGCGCATTGTCAGAAATTCTCCAAAGCAAATCACCGCAGCTTCTCCTTCGCGACTTGACCTCGCTTTTCACAATCATCTGGAAGTCCTATTGCGCTATGCCAAGGACTTTGCTGCCAGAAGGCGTATGATTGCTGAGCGGGATGAAATTGAGGACTTTTACTCCCGACTGATGCAAGCGTGGAAGCCACATCTCTGGCAGTATAGATACGGGCCTGGAAACGAGAATCGACTTATCCGGCGTATGTACGCAGGCCTTGACTGGACGTGAGAGCGGATAGTCCCTGATAATCATTCCTCCAATCCTCTGCGTTTGAACGCCTGGTTCTGACCCGACAAGGTGTCTAGCAGCTAGACAAGGACAATGTTGAGAATATTTAAAGTGATCAGAGCCTTCTCCCGCGCATGATGCGGTTGTTAGAAGGGAATGTTGCTGTTCATCGCTGCCAAGCATGATCCCCTTGCACTCTCACCCGAGAGAGGGGAATGAGCAGCAAAGGAGCAGAAGTATCTTTGCAGCATTACCGACTAGGCCGACACTCGTATGCCCATTTTCATCCCCCAGATTATGGCCGATAGTCGGAATCTTGCGGGCACCCGGATTGATCGATGAAAAGGCCTCAACCGCGGTTACTCTGTAATAGTCGCTGCATTGGAAAAGCCTCGGTCCAGAATCAGTCTGCATCTGCATCGTCATCGGCCAGTGCCGCGGATGGACCGATGATATTGCGCTCTACATGAAAGCGTTGAATCTTCGCCCATCTCATGGGTGGCCCAATGCTTGTCGATATAGGACCTTCCAGCTGAGGCCAAGCGACACGTCTATTATTTTGCAAGCTTGCAAGATCCATATGTGTAGTCGCTGCGCTACTGGATCCTGGTGGCGTTATGCTGGACGATGCTCTCAATAGTGATGCCTTCGCGGAGTCAAATTGGGCTTCAACAGATTGCTGTTGGCAATGGCTTTCGTACATCTCATCCAGAGTAAGAATGTAACGCCTTTTGACAATGAGAGGGACCATGCATGCCAGGTTCTCGGGAGAGGTTGCAATATGGTACATTTTCGACTCGACCTTCCCGACTACCTTCGCGCCCAGAGAAAGCAGAGCGCCCCACAGGTCATCTGCTGGCTCGAACTTCGAGTAGACACGATGCCAGCGAGGGACGACATCATTGGGCAATTCTGTAGCTTGCTGTAAAGCGATGAGCCAGACATATCGGTCTCCAGATCGGTCCTGGCAGCAGTTGAGTTGCACTACATCGACGGCCAGACCCTGCACGGTAAACTGCACCGCATCTGTCTGCAATTCCAGCCCTCTGTTGCTGATCCTGTAGGGAGGCCGAGGCTGGAGAGACACGGGCGATATCATGCAGCTATTTCTGAATGCATGTGGACTGCTTGCCAGGACTGGCATTGGACCATTATTGCGACTCGTCCAAGCAAATATGGACTCGTCATCGTAGTTGCTGATGATCTGTTCCTGGAGTCGAAGGAAAGCCCTCTCCCCTTCTCCATACAGTAGAGGCATGTTGATCTGGAAGATGCCCAGGAGGCAATAAGCGATATCCTCTATGCGGGATGTCTGTCGACGAGCGGCCCACCTCATCCGCAATGCGACCGTGCACCTCAGCATGGCTCGATGATCTCCGATGCACGACTCTGGAATTGTCGTTACTTCGCTGATGATCCGACGCCCGTGCGAGGATGAAGTATCCAGACCCGGCAGGAGCTCCCACTGCGTCGTAGTGAAGAGTACACGGCTTGGGAACAAGAGCTCTTGTAAGGTCCATCCGCGCATGAACCATTGACTTTTGCGAAAGTAGTTTTCGTGAGACTCCGCATCAGCCAATGCGGGCACGTCGCTCAGGTAAGCGACACAGAATTCGGCATTCCGATACCACTTTGCCATGGAATTTATCGCTTCCGACAGCTCGGCGCTTGATCGCTTGTCGATGCAGCACGTATCGACCCAACACCATTTCACCGGTGACAGTTGCCCATCCTCGTAGAGCTCAGGTCGCTTGAGCAAGTCGCAAAAAGATTGAATCTTCTCGATACCGGCGCTCGATGATCTCGGTGTGCTGATGAAATCAACGTATGTCGTCTCGGCTCCCTGCCATCGATGAGAGAGGCAAGCGTATCTCGGCGGGAAAGCATTGAAGTTCCGCTGCTCTAGAGTGTGGATGTTGATTAGACGCATGATTGAGAGCAAACGTGATATGTTTCACAACGGAATGATGTTCTGAGTGCATTGAATCGTTGGCGGTTCAGCCAGCTGAGCTGTCGCCAGGTCGAGACCCCGAGCTGCAGGATTGTGCGCCACCACCGCCTCAATAAACATAAGGCCAGATTTCTGCTTCCTCGCCAGCTGCAGGACCGGAAAGAGACTCAATAAAGACGAGATCATGTTGAACGCTCGCGCGTAGCAGACACACGCGATCCGGTGTTTTCTCTTTTGAGTGACGATATTCATTAAGGCATAAGTAAAGCAAGCTCCTCATCACTCTCCAAATCATCCTCCAAGTCCATCCCGCAGTCAGATCCAATAACACTATCACTCCTCTGACCCTTTTCCAATTCCTCCGTCAACCGCGCCACCTCTCCCTCCAACTCCCTAACCCTTTGCCGCCTTCCCGGCGAAACCCGCCCTCTACTCCCCGTGAGCACGTACAACTCCGCCTTACAAACCAGCAATCTCCAATCGCACTCGAGATCGTGCTCCGCGCATAGCTGGCACCTTGCTTCCATGTCGACACGCTCGAGCGCAGAGAAAGCGGCCAGAAGCTGCAAGAGAGAATTACCCGCGGGATCAAACGCCTTCCGGTCGAGAAAATCAATCACCTTACAACTCCTCTCGAAGCAACCCTCCAAAAGCTCATCTTCATCACCCTGCGTGGCATCATGCCCTTCTTGACTTCCCGAAGCAACCAACCCGAGAACCCTGCCCACGTTACCCCTAACCTCCACACTCCTCACTTCCACTCCACCTCGCTCCAGAACCTTCACGACCTCAGTCTGGTCTACATCGATGGATACGTGCCAAACCTTTCTCAAAATCCCAGCATTCTCCCCAGCACCGACAAAACACCTCGCAGCCTCCACAGACTCAAAACTCCATGTGAGAGATTCCAGGTAAGCTTCTCTCGCCCAGTGCTGTAAAGTGGAACAAATCATCGTTTTTGAGAGATTTTCTGCTACTTCAGGTGGGAGTTTCCCGCTTGAGGGGATATTGACTGTGTTTCCGCTAGAGTGTACGAAGCGGAAAATCTCGAGGCGGAGTTCTGCTGGGAGGGAGGAGAGGGGTGATTCTTGAGGGAGTGGAGACATCTTGAATTTGATTGTGTGTGTGTGAGTGCAGCTTGCAAATGGTGACTCTGATAGAGAAGTTCGGTGTCGTTTTGTGCGATACGGATGAGAGGAAGCTGGGAAGGGAGCGATGTGTTCCGAGACGAGATCTCTTAAGGACGAGAAGGTGGCTGAGTACGGATTGTGCCTTGACCAGACTTTGGGATCGAGATGCAGAGTTCTCATTTGTGAGCACTTTTGGATAAGTGTTTATAGTTTCGAGGACAAAACGCTACCAGACTTCTGCGGAGAAATGGTTTTGCGAGCCATCGTAGTTGGACGCACATGCGGTATGGAGTTTGACGAAAGCTGGTACTAGGGCGCCAGTGGACTGCTCGCTTGTGGCACAGCCGACTTGAGAGGGAGAGCTATCATTGATCGTGATGGGGAAACGGTTGACTTATACCTTAGGAGGGTCCGAGTCCAAATCAACGTAGGCGATTTCTTGGCAGGCGACAGCGACATTGACCAATCCTAGGCACCGAGCTGGCAGCGTCCATGAAGCGCATTGGTTGGGTGACTCACAAATCTCCTTTGCGACGTGTTGTTCAATGCCGACAATGCTACCATGTCTTGGCAGAATTTGAGGCCTCACTGCTAAAGATAGTCGCTTCGCGTTTCTTGCTGATCTGTCCAGTGCGATTACCACGTTTCTGTCCCAGCCTATTCTCTATAATGCAATGCCTGATGGTCCACTCGACCTGACCCACTCTGTTTCGACTCGGAAGTAGACCCAGACCCAGCGCCGTGTGAGTTCCAGAATCTCCAGCAAGAAGATGCCGCCTTCTATGCCGTCCAGTTTCACCAGTGCAAGTGATAGTTTCCACGACCAAGCGAATCGCAAACCGAGATCAAATCCCACGAGCAAGTAGTAGATGACTGGTTGCCTGAAAATCCGGTACTGACGAAGGCCGTAAGGGGACTTGTGGCGATGTCTTGAGAGGAGTGTCAGATCCCAATCCATGCTAACATCCCACCAGAAGGAGTAGAGCGAGTTGACGAGAGCTGCCAGGCGCCTGTGCAAAACGTGTCAGTACAATCTCGGCCTCTGCCTCGTGTCTCAAAAACATACCAAAACACCTTCCACGTCGGATCCTTCCCACTAATCGAGCTCAAAATAATCACCGGAAAAGCCGTCGCATATTTCAACGCGTTCGCCCTCTGACCCTCAATAATACACTGCCTCAGCCGAATAATAAACGGCCACGCAATCGCCAACGGCACAATAAATTCATGCCCACAAGCGCGATCCGGTTTATTCGTCGTATGCATCCCCTTCAAAAACATGCAAATCACAACCAAAATCTCCGAAATTGGCTTCGAATACGAAGTCAGAGCATCTGCCAGCAGAACGTCTCCAAACTTCTCTCCCTTGGGTTTTGCGATTCCTCCTGGCGCGCATCGAATCAGACCAGTGAAAAGCCGCGCGACACCATGCGCATTGTTCGTGCCGAAGACTCTTCGAGCCCATGAGAGTCGAGGGAGGAAGAACACAGCCAAGATGACGAAAAACAGCAAATTCGGGATCCAGTCGTAGGCAATCACGAGATCGGTATCACCCAGCGTCAGAAACCAGAATAACACGATCGAGCCTGCCCAAAGTCCACTCAGTAGAGTCGCAAGCCGGTACGTGGAAACATGCAACGGCGGTTCATCCTGCGTCGGTCGCGTGGGATAGTGTATGAGCGTGTAAATGTCGATATTCAGGAGATGGAAGCCGTGGAGATTGAGAGCCCAGAACCAGAAGCCGAGGATGAATTCGAATTGCAATCGAAAGGGAAGAGGAAGTACCCGGCTGAAGGCATCTGGGCCTTCGGCCGGGCTGGGCTTGTCCATGTCCTGTGGTGGGTTTTTGTTGAAGTTTTGATGATGTCTGGGAGAAGTTCGTTCTCAAGTTGAAGTGTGGCTTCAACCATTGCACATCCCTGCAGCGGCTGGCGCCGCGGCGGCAAGTGGGTCACGTTTCGCCGATAAAATGCCCTCATGCGATCGACTGGAGATCAATTGAAGAGTTTACTGTGAACATGCACGGCAGTGAAGCATAAGAATGATGGTCTTTTAAGAGCTACAAATATGCATCGATCGCAGGAGTGGGTATCTTATCTAACATGAACAAAAGCCAAATGCTGTCGTCTGCCGAGACCTCTGACGCGACCTCTTCCGCGCACATCTTCTTCTTCAATATCATCTGCTTGTAGACTGTCTTCTGGATAGTTGGAGCTCGTGTTCGAGGCTATCGAGGCAAGCGAGGTGTTACTCGCCACTCGATTCTTCCTCGTGAATTGGCCAGTGGGCTGATAACATCCCACGTTGATGTTTGCCCATTTGCCTGGGGTTGATTCGTGATATAATGCTGCCGGCGCTGTAGACTTCTGCTTGTCAGACTCTGCAGTCTTCTGCGGTATGTCAAAGTCGAATTGGAATCCCGCAAAGGTACTAAGATCTGATGCGAGCTTCTGAGGCAGATCCATGGGCGCGTTCGACTCCGATGCATCTTCCGATAGCGAACTGCCGCAGTTGACAGGTCCTGATCGAGATCTGATTCGTTTGTGTCGTCGCATTCCATTCGTGTGGCGCAACTTTCTCATGGGCACTGCAGTTTCGGTGAGGGAAAGCTGTTGCATTTCTAGAGCTGGAGCATCTGTCCACTTGGGACGTGACTGCTCCGAGGGCACCGCCTTCGCCTCGTCGAACTTTGAGTCGATATTCATGATGCTGTCAACAGGAGAAGACTCGCCCACTTCACTGCCTTGCAACTCGTGAAGCGTCTCGCAGAAGGTGACCTGAGTTGGGGATTTTGTCGAGGGCGCCAAGATGCTGTTTCGGCGTGAACTGTTCCTTCGCGCCAGACTGCCAACCACAGACCTGTGTAGAGTACTCACACTGGATCGTATAGAAGCAGTACGTGACAGGGTCAAAGACCTTCTGAGTGGAGGAACTGCGGCGGTTGCCGGAGGTGGACTAGGATCGTTTCTTGGTAGCGAGTTCATAGAGAAGTAGTCGGCGGCGCAGCTTGCCTCGCAGTCAGGATGGATCGAGATCCTGTCTTCCTCGAAAGACTTTCGCACTTCCTCCACGGCCGCGAGATACTGCGCCGCGTGCTGTTCGGGTCGCGGAACAGTCAGGTGATCTTCAGGCCATGTGGGACAAGCTGGATCCAGAACGCAGAGGGGGTAAGTTGTGCCTTGCGTATGGCGAACCTCAGCTGGCGCTTTGGTGATGCTGATTAGCAATTGCAGTACGCTGTATACCAGGATCCATCGAACTTTGCGAGCTTCAGTTGCCGGAACCTTCTCTTCATCTTTTAGATTTTCGAAACGAATGTATTCTTGCACAAGACGATTGCTCGTCACACTGCTGTCGCTCTGATTACTTGCTTTGGACAGCGCCTGCCTTGGAGATGACTTTTGCGGGCTGTTTGTATTCGATCGCTTCACGCGCAGTGACCCGAATGTTCGCCGAGGTCCGGTGGTCCAGCTCTGTGTACTCTTTTGTTGCTCTGGCAGAAGAGGCATTGTGTACGGCAAGGCAGCAAAACCATGGCGGTGATCGAACGCATTCAGATTCTGAGCCACACACAGCCCGCCTTGAGAGCCCAAGATGCTAGCATGTTCGTCGGTCGATTTTGTGTCGGCGAGATAGATGTAAAGGCTGTGGAAGTCATTATACATGCCGTGCCACAATCGCTTACCCCAAGGATCGTTTGCGTCCGGAGGGAAGTAGCCGTTGATCTCATGCACGTAGAATAAGTGCAGGGTACTTCGAAATCTGTCAAGATGGTCTCTCAACTGCTTCGACAAGCCGAGCTTGTCTGGGCCAAGATCTTCCTCGAGAAAAGTGCCCAAGCTCTCTGTTACTCCAACGATATGAGCCTTCATGGCAATCGCAGATCGTGCCAGCATGTCTTTTGTTTCGTCGCATAGCTGAGCGTAGTCCTCACTGTGGACCAGTCGCTCGTACATGCCCACGCAGTGTGTGAAAGTCTCCGACCACATTTCTCTCGCTTTTGTCTGCTCTGCAAAGTACAACGATGCTGCTGCATAGTCGGGATTCTCCACATAGTTGAGGTAGCCCTGCTCTTCACAGTACGTGTGGAAGTTCGACTCGCAAGCGTCGTCGACCTGCCAAAGCTGAAGCCGATGCCACAGCTGAGTGAGCGCGCTACCAAGAGTCGAGCCCACCAATGGCACGCCGAGCAGGAATGCGAAGAAGTTCCTCGTGGTAAGATGAAACGAATGAGCTTGTTGCCGGGTTGGATACGCCGGCGATGGAATGTGCAGTTGAAAGCACGCATGTTGACTGCCATTGACGGATCCGCTGTAACCACTATCGGAGTTGTCGTCCTCGCTGGTTATTGGACTAGCGGGAGTCGGCCTATGGAGGCATTGTTCGAGCAGGAAGCGGCTTTTGGTTTGCTCGACGACTTTCAGAGGTACTCTGAGACTTGGTCCACGGCGGGAAGTGTTAGCTGCGTAGAAGTGGACTAGGCAATCCGCATCTTGGATCCAGAGCTCTTCGTCTTTGCGCAAGTGGTCCCAATGCTCAGTCTTGTTGTTGATGCCATCAAAACGGCCAATGTGCTGAACTTCGCCACGAGAGTTGATTGTGGGAACGCTGTCGAGAGTGAAGGACCGCACGTAAGGCTCCCGCTGCGTCGCCATATCACAATTCCCAATCAATCAATCAAACGACCAGCGTCGACTCCTTCGAGCGAGCCTTGTCCCGAGTAAGTGGAGTGGTACCAATTGGAGTAGGTAGGGAATTGTTTATCAGATATGCAGCTGGCGGAGCTGCATCGGATGCATGCTGGGTACAGCAGAGTGGTTCATGCAAGGCCTCCCCGAAGCCGATCGCAGTCCTGGAAAGCCAACAATTCGTGCAGAGTGGAGTCGTAGCCGTGGTGCTGTTGCAGGGATTGCGGACGTATACAAAGAGCTCCGATGCACTCATACAACGCGCAACACGCGTCTTGATGGATGAGCAGCAGGCGCTTTGCAGGTCATTCGAGACAGCGACTGGGGAATCCAGATCTCAGCGGGACAGGCATGGCACCGAGCGCGAATGCGCTGGTATATGCCCGTGCATGTCTCGAATGAGAGGCCTATCAGGCCACACCTCCGCCTACAAGGCCCGAGGCGCTGGCCAGAGCTGCCGAGCCTTTCGGTGGCGGCGGGCGCGCTGGACGAGTGGTGATGAGGGCAAGCGGGCACTGCATGATGCCCTCGGCCAGTCTGATTCGCCTCTTGCGGTCGACGTACCGTGAGCCACCGTCCGCGTTGGGCAAGTCCACGTACCAGACGGGAAATGCAAGTTGGAGTCGGTCTGATCGCACAAGTCAGCGCGTCAAACCACGTCCCAGCAGATGCGGCTCCCGACATGGGCACAGCGATAGCCGACTCGCCGCGCCGAGTTTATTTGATCACGGATCTCGCAGCGTCCGGTTGCGCAAACGTCATGGAGGCCGATCGACATTGGAGGCGTGCTATTTCCTGCCTCTCCTCATCCACATCCTGCTGCTGCCCTCTGTCGCATGGTCGAACCGGGCACGCACGCATGATTCATCATTTGCGCGAGATGAGCAGAGCGCACAGCACGACAAGAGCTCAACGGGCGGGCGTCTGCAGAGTCCCCAGGCGGCTGGAGCACGACTTTTCATGCAAGCCCGGACACGCCGCGCGCCACTTCTCCCCATCCTCCCACGTGTCTCCTGGCCAGTCCCGTTGAGGTATCTTCACCTCGCTTCGCTGAGCGATTGCAATCAAGCAGAGTTGATGAAACTCTCGAGGCACAAACTCAGTTTGCCTGGGCAGATCTGAGCTGGATGTCGTGCTGGAGACAAATTCCCGCAGCTCCTTCCCAGCCAATGTCTCGACGCAGCAGCTCTTCCTTGCAAAATTCGCGGGTACACAGACGCCCAGCCAGGATACACCACGACCATTCGGCTCAACCCGAGCACGCGCACGCGTTGCTGCTGTTGCTGCACGTGCCGTGAAACAACGAGCATCGGTGTCCTGGGGAACGCTCACAGTTTCAAAACGGCCTCAACAGCATGTATCATGCCTGCCCGGAAAAACAGCCAGTCCATTCGCAACTTCCCGCCAAGCATATCGCCAAATGCTGCGTTGCTCGGCAAACGCCAACGGAATCCCTCGACGCGTGGTTCGAGTACACGACCACGCCATCTCCCATCAGCTGCACTGATCGGCTCTCGATTATCATGCTATAGTCACGAATGACGATAAGTCCCAAAACGCGTGGCTTACAACGTCGGTCAGACAAACGGATCGCGTATCCTGCAACACCGGACGGGCAGCAAGACGCCTCCTCCACTACATTGGAAACCCATTGGACTCAGCGCGTTTGTCTGACTAACTACGTGCATTCTTACGCGTTGTGGGTCAGACGGTTGTTTCTCAAGTCGTTGGAGTCAACGGGCACCAAGTCGAGCCACGTTGCACGAAGAACTTCGCGGTAAGCGCCACTGACTTGAAACATGCGAGGTCACAGGATTTTTCTCCTCCGCATCCATGACCTTGGCGTGCAGGAAGGAAGTCCTGCCAGGCACCAATGCTCAGCCCTGAGAAGAACCAGGAACATCGTCTGCAAGTGTAAACAACAACAACACGTCTCTGGCCTTGTACCCATTGGAAAGCGAAAATTCAGTACGAACGCCACGGCGCAAAACTTGTATCTGCACGAGATACGCGGAAGCACAACCAACACTCTTGAGACATGACATGCAAGGCCCCAGCATGGCGAAGGCCAGACTCCTACACTACGCGTTGTTGATCACCTGCAGTCAGCAGGTGTGCATGCGAAGGCGGAGAAAGACTGAGACCAACTCCATGTCATCGGATGTTGATCTGATGCAACTCATAGGTATAAGCTGTTGCGGTGGCTACTAAAAGTGGAGCGCTGTTGATTCTGCTGCTCAACACCGGGAACGAGCTTCACTGTTGACAGAGTCCCACACTGTTAATACTGATCACGCCTTCTGGCCTGCCCTCACTCTTGGCACAAGTTGCTGAGTCTCTCTTCTGATTCGAAAGACCGGATCATCGTTGCAGCTGTACACCGCCGACGCGTTAGTTTTGCGAAGAGCGGTCAGCGTAACAGGTACCAAAAATTTGGCCTAGGTCCAGATTCTCTTTCGCATTCGTGTCGTCAGCTCATGGACATTGACCAGGCATCGTCACTGGACAAGCCTTATCGAACCGTCTCGTCCGACTCTGTCTCTACCGTGATCCATACATTCCGCTCAATAGACGTAGAAGGAACAAAAAAGCAAAAGAAGCACATCAGAAATAGCACACAGAAAGAGCATAAAAACCCTACCAATGACAACCCAACACCCACAACCCTCTAGCCGGAAAACCAAAGAAGCAACCCATACACAAAAAGACCGCTATGGACACGTTCCCCGCCTCTTACTCTCCTCTTCAATTGTAAAACAAAAGCCCGAAATTTCTCTTCTGTTATATATATCCCATAGACTCCCAAAAATGTCCACCATATCCACTTCCTCATCGATGCCAACGCCGCTGAGACCCATTCCATTTTCCTCGGCTGCATGAATGCCTAGAGAGCCGAGAGATTTAAACGAGGTCTTGGACCTGAACAGGGAGAAGGAAATGCCAAGCTGACCAAGCATATACTGTATCGCAGAGACTTCGGCTGTTTGCGGAGACTGTTGATGCTTGCCAGTCTAAGGGGTACCCATGTTCAGAGTCAATTTTGACCTCACTTACTTACTTGGTTGTTACATGTATGATAGGACAAGAGTGTTATGATTGTCGAGGTGTGTATTCGGGATGGAGATGGAATAAGTGTCTTTGATGATGAGTGCTGTAAAACTTGAACAGGGAGGATGAAGTGTGCATGGCAGACGGACAGTCTAGGAAACATGGGCAGGAGAATTGTTGTGTGGACGAGGGCCATGATCAGAGCGAAATTTTCGCTCTGATCGACGAGAAAATAAAAGGAAGGTGAGAGTAAAGTTTTTGAACGAGAGACAATTATACAATCGCTACGTCAAAAGGTCTATCAAACAGGATGCTCGCTTTCATAAAATCCCGGGTATCATCATGTATGTGCCGTTAACCATAGTACAACAAATCCCGATCTAAGAGAAGTGAGGAGTGTTGAGGAGGATACCCATGGTGATACCACCGATGAGACCAGCGATTGGGATGGTAGCGATCCAAGAGATCACGAGGAGACCGACTCGCTGCCAGTTGACTGCTCTCCAAGTTCCGTTGCAGAGACCAACACCGACGGTGGCACCAGTGATGCACATGGAGGTGGAGACTGGAAGCTTGAACTGAGAGAAGAGCAGGACAGTGATGGCGGCACCCATCTCCATGGAACAGCCACGAGAAGGCGAGTGGTAGGTGATCTTGTTACCCATGACCTTCATGATGTTATAGCCGTAGGTGATGAAACCGATGGAGATGGTGGCGGCGAGGACGGCGATTTGCCAGGTTGGGACTGGGAGCTTGGAAGCTGCGGCGTCGCCGGTTCTCCAGGCAGAGTAGATAACGGCCCATGGAGCGACGGCGTTACCGACATCGTTGGCACCGTGCGCGAAAGAGGCGGTACAGGCGGTCAAGACTTGGACGAAGGAGTAGGCGTGTTCGACCTCGTTGGGGTACTTTGGTGCGTGAGAGTAGACGCGAGACATGCGGTTGCCCTCTGGAGTTCCCTGGATACCGGCCTGAGCGGCGTGGATGTCGTAGTGAGTACCGTAGAGAGCGCCGACGACGATCATGGCTGGGATGCGCTTGATGGCAATGGCCATGTTCTTGAATTCGTAAATCTCACCAGATCCCTGCTTGTTCTCGTGGAGGTAGCGCATGGCCCAGGCGAGAGGACCACGGCCGTTGCGGAGCTTGCGGTGGAGCTTCTCGCGAGCATCAACTTGAGCTTGCTTGTAGCGGGCCTGAGCTTGCTGAGCCTCGACCTCGCTCAGGGACTGGACAGCTGGAGAGACGGTTCCCTTCTCGAAAACGGCGGACTCGACGACGGTGCTCTCGGTGGACTGCTTGTCATCCTCATCGTCGTGCTGCTCAACAGCATAGTTTGGAACGACAGCGAGGTCCTCACCAGTGGCCGGGGCGCGCTTGAAGAGGAGAGGGCCCTCGAGGACGTGGTACCAGCGGATCGAGGCATCGCGGCGGATGACGCGCATGTACAGGAATGGTACGAAGAAGATGGCGGACAGGACTGCAAGAGCAGCACCAGTGCCGACGGTGACACCAGCAATGAATGGCGGTGGCTTGTCGTTGAGCTTGAGGTTTGGCGACCCCTTGTACACGATGGAGAGCGTGCAAATGGTTCCGGCGATGAGGAAGAAGAATGGGGAAGTCCAGACCGACCATGGGATTGGGTTGGAGCGCATGTGGACCACAACCTTGATCAACATGAAGATGGTGGCACCGAAACCAGCTGCAATGGCTGGGGCCATGCCCAGACCAGCGAAGATAGCACCGAGACCCTTGCCTCCGTTCCAGCCCCACTGAACATTGCGTGCACCAGCAGTAGCAACACCAACACCAGCGACGGAGGAGATTAGGGAGTAGGTCGAGGAGACGTGGGCGGAGTGGCGTGTGCACCACATGACCCAGATGGAGGCACCAGCAAGAGCGCAGGTGAAAGCCAGCATCTGAACACCGGCGTTGTCACGGAAGGAATCGGTGGGGATAATGCCGTTCTTGATGGTGTCTGCGGTACGGGCACCGACAGTGATGGCGCCTACCATCTCGAAGACGGTAGCGAGGACCATGGCCCATCGGTAGGAGATGGACCTGGAGGAGACGGAGGTAGCCCAGGCGTCTGAATGTCAAGTCAGTGGTGCTCCGGTGCGGTCTCAGTAGAAGGCTACTCACTGGCGACATCGTTGGCACCGTTGTTGTATGCATCGAGCAAGGCAAAGAATGTGCCGATCACGAACACGTAGGTGTAATCGGTGAGAACCATCTTGACGGTGGTGTATCAGCTAACGAGTGATACCGTGCAAGAAAAGTGGTCGTTGGGGTGAAGTATTGACAAGATGCTGTGGACTCGAAAAGGTGAATGGCGGTCCGGCTGGGAGGACTATATAGCAGAACAATCCTCTGGCTCAACGAGACGAGAAGAGGCTTCTCACGGCGTTCGCCGGGCCTCATTGGGTCGGTACGAGGTGTGAGGCGATCTTGGGAGCAACCCACCCTCGACGTCTCGCGGTCGTCGTTCCAGGCGCGTTCTAGCGGCGAGCGCGCATGAGGGTCGCTGCAGTGCCGCCCGCGTCGCAGGCTCGGTGGCCATCGCGCTTGGCGCTGTGGGCGTCCGCGAGAGGATCGCGAGGACCGTGGCGTCGAGTTTACTTCCGCTGGTGCTCTTGCAACAGAATTACCAGTCCCATATCGCTCTTTCCTGTTGTTCTACAGCGCCTTCCATCGACAGGCCTTCGCTCCTGCTGCATCACTGGGCGATTGCTTGCCTCCTGCCGCAGCGAAGAAATGGCCCAAGTCTGATCCTCGCGCACAAGACGTCTTGTCTCCCACGCGAGTGCTGGAGGAGCCGGCCTCAGCTCGAGGAAGCTCGTCGAGGGCGCAGCGAGCGCAAAGCTTGGCGACTTGGTGCTCTGGGCGGAGGAATGTGTCAGCGAATCATCTCCCCGCATTCTTCAACGTGTTTGATCTGCTGGCTGACCTCACTTCTCTCGCGATGGAACATCACCTCTGCCAACGCTGACTCTCTTGGCACCGCTCCACCCCGTCGCTGAACTCTTCCGGACAATTCACTGCTCTTGGTTCGTGTGCTTACGCGCCTCGGCCAATCTTAGCTGCGCGCGACAAGCATCACGTCGTGCGATTGCCCACGCGAGCACATCAGAGTTTGGGCAATCTCGAATTCACCATCTGTCTAATGGGGCCTGGATTCACGCATGGCTGTGTGAGTAGAATATCTCTTGGCCACGTGGGTGCCTTGTCGTTCTTAAGAGGTTCTCTGGACTTAGACATGGATCGCCCATCAACGGTACTGCCGTACGAAAGTGTCTACAATTCACGCTTCTTCGATTCGAGACCCGTTTGATGTCGCTCTGCTGCCGCCTCTTCGGACGACCGACGACCAAATGCTCACGCACGCCACCCACACATTCCCCTTGCAAGCTACTGCAACACAGCACGTGGGAGGAATGGCAGCAAGGCTCAATTAGTCTCGCTGGAGGCGTTATTGATGGCGTTCACAACGCACACCCACGGCAGCGCCTGCCCAGTTTTGTGGGCAACCTCCGGCCCGCGGCACTCGTGCATGAATGCTGGCGAAAACTATGCTCTAGCAGCATCGCAGGACCGTCAGACATCGAGCATCTGGTTAACAGATCTGGTCGGCAACATTCCCTCGATGTCGCTCGCTACATAACGCTGCAGGACTGAGCTCACCACCTGGCATAGCTCAAAAGATCCCGAGGTAGGTTCTTGAAGATCTCGCCCTGAGATCTCCATCGTCCTGGCTCGCAATATAATGCACGTGGTGATAGGGAGGCAGGACAGTCGACCCGTCACCCCCATCAAGACCTTCGTGCTCACGTTGCTCTTCAGCCTAGTGCAAAGTCAACCCGCTGTGCCCCAGACCAGCATCAGATTCAAAGCCAATTCGGAGCAAGCCCCATAATTATTCCCACGCCGAGAATGACTTCGCAAACCTACGCATCGATCTAGATGGGCCTGGTGACAGGCGCAAGGGCTGCATAGCCGGGGATGCAGGACATGGAGCTTGTTGTGGCGGGCTTCCTTGGCGATGGGAAGGCTATAAGCCGTTCAGCCTAGCAGGCGCTGCCCGAACAAGTGACAGGCAGTAACGATAGCACGTGTCTTGGCATCTTCAGGGCTGGAACAACACCCGCCGTAGATCCTGGTGCTAGGCTCTGCATCGTCTGCAAATCTCGGTCGTTCTTCATGTTCATCAGTGCTGCCGAATGCTTTTTGTCGTTTGGCACATCCTTCTGACCGTAGATCAGCTCGATCTTCGCCACCTCTCAACCAAAATGGCAAGCACAATGGACTCGATGAATCCACCGTGCAGCTATGCTGCGAGATGATCATTTCATGACGGGCAGCAGGGACACTTGGTGTCGTACAGGGACTGCGGAACCCTGGGTCGGTACCACCCTGACGAAGTATGACGGTCCAGCAGCAATAACGATACCGATCTCGACCTATACAATCCGCCCTCTACATCGCCCTGACGAAATATGACGATGGGCGACAACAGTGATATCGGTCAGGGACTGAGCATTCTTCGCTCGTTGCAGTACTGACGACTGACGACGTCAAGGGAAAGCAATATAGAGGTGTGAGCGGTGGTTTCCCCCTGATCGATGTCGGCCATATTGGATAGCAAGAGGAAGAGTGCATGCTAAGCAGGACCTCGCCGACGCTGGACACAAGAACACAGCGACTGAGTCATGAATTCCATCCAAGGAGGAGGCGGCCAGTCGTCCAAGAATTCCACGAAATCTCTTCGTCGTGTCCATGATCCTAACGAAGCACATCATAATCTGCCTCTCATCGCAACCTCTTGTATTGACCCTGATCATAGAGCCTCACTTACGCGACGATACGACACACTGGGCTTGAAACCTTGTTGCGCAGCAACAATAATACGACTGTGAGATCTGGCGCCATGAAGACGAAGTGAGAACACCAGGACCGCAACCGTGCGATCATGCCGGACAGAATATGAGCGTGCGCAATGTCGAGCGACACGGCAATCAATTGGGAGTTACCGTCGGGCGTCTCATGTATCTCCCATCACTTCCTGACCCTAGCCTCGGTCAACGAGGTGCGAAACATCTCAATAAACCATGCGATGCTGACCCAGCGACGATTCCAATTAGCCTCAAATGCAGCAGACCAAGGTCCGGACCGCGTGAGCCGTGACTTTGAGGACGAGCTTCAAGCAGCAGTTGGAGCTTCGAGCAGAATCACAGTCGCGGCATCCACTGTCATCGCACCGTCAAACGCTGTCCTGGTAAGTCTCTGTCCACAAGTAGCGATCGACCGTCAATTCGCGAACGACTGGGACATCGTGCCATTAGCACACCCGGAAAACCCCCCTGTCACCATCAACGCATCGAGTAAGCTCGCATGAATGCGTCTACTATGCAGACCTGCCGTCAGGGTAAGTTGCGGCACATACTGTCACGCTACACTCATGTGTCACGCCAGGATCGACCCTTTGAGTTCAGGAAGCAATGCCTTTGTTCTTGTTCTGAAGCCGTGACCGTAGTACCGCGATCGAAATCTTCCTTTGTGTGGTGTTTCATTCCTTTCCAGCGGCCCAGTCGACAAACTGCACCACAGCTCGCGCTCCCATCATTCGCGACGGTGTCTGTGTCCGCCATTAAGGTGAAATCCCGTGCGACCATCCGCCGAAAGCGCGGTGAAGGGCTAGAGGAGATTGTATATTCGCATGGATAATGTTGACAAACCGTGGATTTCCATGATCAATGCCGTTGGACCAAAATAGTGTCGTATCCAAGGCAAGATAGTGACAAGAGGACGGGGGGAGAATGCATCGAATTGCCGACAGGATTTGTTCTTGAAGGACAGAAGTAAAGGCAAATGATACATGTTCCAGAAGACTTTCCTCATTGATGCGAATGGCCATTGAAGACTGATTTGAATTGACTTTAGTGCTGTAGATTTGCAACTCTATGGATGTCGACAGAATTGTTCTCCGTAAAAGGCATGGCAGGGTCTTGAAGGCTCTCGCACATTACAAGAAAGCGATGAGATCAATTCGGCTTGCCAGAGCGATGTGTTACTGGCGCAGGATATGCTCGCTCAGTTGGATGAACAAAGTCGTCCAATTTTAGAGGAAATTGAAGCTATGATTCCGACTGTGAGAGCCGCGATTGACGTTAGTGAGCGCATGTTCGTCTCGGCCGGAGTTTCTTAAGTGCAGGGAGCCGATTTTCTGATGCGCACGTCTCCTTCGTGGCGTGGCGGCAGTCTCTCACACCGGCATAAGTGCACAGTATTGGCAGAATATGACAGCGATGCCATGGTCACGGAGGGTCAACTCTCCGCTTAGCTCGTCTTGACACCTCGATGCTCTGCGAATAGTCCCTAATCCACTCAAGACATTGTCCACCTCTTTCTCTCACGTCCACTGCATCCTGCCAAATGTACAGATAATCCTTCTCACATCAACAACCTCCACACACCCAAAATAATCGCCGCCGTACCCGTACAAACACCCATCAACCACTGCAACGTGGAAAACTTGACCGCCTCCAACCTCTCCCTCAACGCCGCACTCTCCTGCTCAATCCTCGTCTCCGTCTCCTTGATCTTCAAATCCTGACTATTCGCCTCCTCCCGAATCCTCCCCTTTTCCAAATTCAAATCCAACCTCACACTCGCTTGCGTCCTCTGCACTTCATCTCTGAGTCGATTATTCAATTTCGTCAATTCATTTGAAAGTCTCTCATGGCTTGCCCGCGTGAGACTTGACTCTGTACTATCGGCGGATAAGAGCTCGGAGCGGAGTTTCGCGAAGTCCACTTTTTGGGTATAAGTGGCTTTTTCTTGGTCTTCGCGGAGGACCATGGTGCGGGTGAGATTTTGGATGGATTCTTCGATTACGTCGGAGAGGACTACCATCATTGCGCGGGATTGTTCTTCGGTGAAGCCTTCTTGTTGGAGGCGTTGGACGAATTTTAGGGTGTCGAAGTGGTGGTCTTTGCGATTTGGGGTTGTGGCGGAGAAGGCACGGCGGGCGGCATGGTGGATGGAAGGCGATGGTGTGGTTCGGCGTTGGGCCCAGGTGTTGCGTGCGAAGGCTGCTGTGGCGGTTGTTCGTCTGCGTTCGGAGCAGGGAGGAGTGTGAGGTTGTGGGGAGGTTTGTTGGAGGAGAGATGCGGTGGGGCGGATGGAGCTTGCTGTCCAGGCTCGCTGGACGGCGCGAGAGGCCAATGCGGGAACGCTCATGGCTGGGAGTCGTTGTGTTGTGCCAGTGATTTCAGTGTCGTGGCAGAGTCCAGATGGAGGTGTTGGCAAGGCGTGAGAAACGAACGTCACGCGGAAGCTGCAGCACGAGCACGAGCAGGAGCGCAACAAGCTGACCCGCAACACACACCCTGGTCGTCGCGCGCCGCCAATGAAAACGCGACGAGTCTATCACCACCGTTATCTTTGCTCTACTTCTTCACTTCACCTCACGTCCTGTGCCCCATATAATCCGCATCTTGCATGTGACAGCCGCTCCCTCTGCACGTGAGAGGGCGCCATCAAAAGCATAAGAAGAACGTTTGCTCAACCGATCCCAAGCACCGCAAAGCCATGTCTGGTCGCATTACGTTTCGCCGCGCCGAGTCGAGCGGTCGTCTCGGCAATGACGCCGCGCAGCCCGCAAAGCACGTCGAGCACGCACTTTCGATCGCTGCCGAGGAGGGGTGAAGGGGAGGCTTGCATTTTCTTGATCATGAGGTCTGAGAAAAAATTCCTTGGGTCGCGGCCTTTGTCCAAGCAACGGCAGCCGTTTCTTGACTTCTTGACCTTTTGGCCTTCTCCTCTCCAGCCCCTCCGAAAACGGCGGCATTGTTCTGCTTATAAGAAGTCCCGACGTCTGCAATCCTCCGTATCTGCTTGCCCCGCGCAATTCATCGCCCCGTGAAACTCACTTTCGTGTGAACATTTCTCGGCGCCGAATACCAAGCTCTCACACAATCCAACCTGTACAAACAAGAAATTTCGCAAGGACCGGCCACACATATACATCCCAAGAAGCAGCAGTAATGGCCGCAGAAAATAAACCCACCCTCACCGGCCGCGGCGGCGCGGGAAACCTCAACACCCGCCCGCAAGCCAAACTCCAACACTCTGACCTCGAAACGCCCACAATAAAATCCACAACCTACACCACCGGCCGCGGCGGAAGCGGCAACATGGCCAAAAACGACCCCTCCAACGCCGCCGAAGCCCGCCAAGCCCAAGACGTTGACACCCCCGCCCACCACAACAAAGAAATGGAAGGGACATACCACTGGGGACGCGGCGGTCAAGGGAATATGACGACGTTGGGAAAAAGTGGTGCGCAGCAGGCGAGGGACAAGAGTATGGAACGGAAGAGAGAGAAGAGGTTGAGTCGTGGGGAAGAGGGGAGTGAGAGGCCGAATGGAGGGAGAGCGGGGAGTTTTTCGGGGATGGTGAATAAGGGGAAGGAGTTGTTGGGTTTGAATAAGGAGAAGAATGCTAACGGGAAGAATGGGTCGCAGTTGGCCAAGGAGAATGAGAGTGCGATTGAGTAATTTGTGACGGGCTCTGGTGAATTTGAAGCAAGGTGGCGATGCGATGTGATGCGGGACGCATGCGTCGAGAGCGAAAGTGGGCTTTGAAACGCAATATACCCTATACTTTTTTTTGTTGTTGGAGAGGCGGTTTTTGGGAAAATGGACCTGATCTGTTTTGTTACATGAGAGGGAGCATGAGTCTGTCTTATCTGCAAAGCATCATACACAGCACGGGCGTGAAGAGCATCGAAAAGTCCGGAGGATTAGCAGACAAATCAAAAGTTACAGTTTCTTTTCACCCATTTTCTCACAGTCCACATCTTCATGGGACGACCCAGCGAGATATGATGCCTCTGCAATACAACTGTGAGAGTGATTCACTCAGCAACAATAGAAGAATTGTGTCTTAAGAGGCACTACTTTTCAAGCGAGAGCTCTGCTGTTTCTCTACAAGTCTCTATTTTATAAAAGGTTCTAAAAAGGATCGGTTCCTATGATCCAGAAAATCTCTCGTCGACACCAACCAGAACTCTAATCCACTTTCTTGCTCCTCGCAGTTCGATTCGGCGCATCCGCCTTCTCCATAAAGAAAGCCCTCTCAAGCGCCTTCAACACCTCATCAATGATGATGATCGGCGCGCTCCACGCCAACACAATCTTCCACTCGGGCCATCCAAGCGGCACGATGCCGAAGATGCCTTGTAGGATCGGTGTATACAAGAGGGCAAAGTGTAGGACCATGGAGAGCGTGATGGCGTAGATGAGGATCATGTTCTTCCAGACGGGAAGCGTGAGGAGGGATTCCGAGGAGGAGAGGGCGTTCATGGCGTTGAGCATCTCGATAACGACGAGAATGGACAAGGAGATGGTCGAGGCGGTCTTGGCGGAGGAGTCGGAGAACATGCTGCAGCCGATCTGAGGGAAAGCGCTGGAGCAGCGGTGGAAGTGTGTCTACATTCATGTAAGTATGCTTTGTTATAGTGAAAATTGAAGAATGTACTCACCAGTTGGTAGAAGGAGATTTGTGGCCCTCCTTCAAAGAACATGAACCACCACGCGTAACCTCCAACAGTGGCCAGGCCGACATAAGTTCCAATTACCATATATCGGAAGAAGAGCCAGCCGCCGACAAGAGCCTCATCTCGCTTTCGTGGAGGGCGCTTCATCACATCGTGATCCTTCGGGTTGAAGCTGAGTGCCGTAGCAGGAAGTCCGTCAGTGACCAAGTTGACCCAGAGGAGTTGCACTGGTATAAGAGCCTCAGGCATGCCAAGCGCTGCTGTCAGGAAAATCGACACGACCTCACCAATGTTTGATGAGATCAAGTATCGGATGAACTGCTGGGTGTTGTTGTAAATGCTGCGACCCTCCTCGACAGCCACCTCGATTGTTGCAAAGTTATCATCGGCAAGGACCATATCCGCAGCGAGCTTGGCGACATCAGTACCTGATCCCATCGCGACACCAATGTCACTCTTCTTCAGTGCAGGCGCATCATTGACGCCATCTCCAGTCATGGCGACTACCTGATTGTCAGATTGCAGAAGGTCGACAAGCTTAGACTTGTGTCCAGGCTCAACACGCGAAAAGAGAGAAGCGTTTCGTGCAGCCTTAAGTTGATCGGCATGGCTGAGCTGGTCGAACTGACGTCCAGTGAAGCTCTTGCCAGTGAGATCCTCATTAGGGCCGAACACGCCAATCTGTCTGCAGATCGTCTCGGCAGTGTTCTGATTGTCACCAGTGATGACAATGACACGAATGCCTGCGGATCGACATTTGGCAATGCTGTCTGCCACCTCCGGTCGGGGTGGATCCAACATACCGACGAGACCGAGGAAGGTCATGCCTTGTTCGAGCTGCGCGTAGTCCTTTGGTGTCTTGGCGGTCTCCGTGAGTGGGTTGGAGATGTTGTTGACACTGGCGAATGCAATGACACGGAGACCTTTGTTGGCGAGATCCAAGACCTCCTTCTGTAGTAATGATGCGTGCTTAGCACTGAGCTGAACCTGCTTGCCATCGGCTCCGACTATTGTCTGTGTACAGCGCTCGATAATAGACTCTGGTGCACCTTTAACAAGCAGACGTCGCACGCTGCCGCCATTGACAAGAACGGACATGCTCTTGCGGTCTCGGGAGAATTCGTATGTTCTCAGCTTCTGCGAGTGCGTGGCGTAATACTTGCTCGCAAAGTTGGTCTTTTGCTCGGGCTGCAGGCTTCTCTTTTGGGAGTTGTGCGATGATTCAGGAGTTCCAACCTTTTCGACCAGAGTTCTCAATGCGCCTTCGGTGGGCTCGCCAACATTCACGTAGTTGCCAGTCTTGCTGTCATAAGCCAATTCTGCATCGTTGCAGATGGAGGCACATTCGGTGATCTGTGCGATGGTCTTCGAAGTGGCAGCTGGTGCTTCAATGACCTTCTCGCCTCGCTTGACAACGCCTTCTGGAGCAAAGCTGCTACCCTCCACATCCAGCTCTTCGAGTCCAGATTGTCCTTCGTTAATGTACACGATTCTGTTAACGCTCATTTGATTCGTTGTCAAAGTACCGGTCTTGTCAGAGCAAATCACACTGCAGCTGCCGAGAGTCTCCACAGATGGCAGGCTGCGCACGATCGCATTCTTCTTAGCCATTGTTCGTGTTCCCAATGCAAGACAGGTCGTGATGACCACGGCAAGACCCTCAGGAATGGCAGCGACACCAAGCGACACGGCGATCTTAAGGTAGTAGATGGCTCCCTTCGTCCAGGATCCGCCGAAAGAATCGTCGTTGAAGTGACGAATGTTGATCAACCAAACGAGGATACAGATGCCAGAAATGACCTTTGCCAGAGTGTCGCCGAAATCGTTGAGCTTCTCCTTGAGAGGTGTAGGCTGAGAGATCTGCGAGGTGATGCTCTCGTGGATGTTTCCCATCGCGGTGCTCGTTCCAGTGAGGACGACAATGGCATGAGCATGTCCGGTCACCACCGTCGTTCCCGAGAACAACATGTTGATCTGATCCTGCTTGACAGCTTGTGTATCCTTGATCGCCGCAACATCCTTGCCCACACTCTCGCTCTCTCCAGTCAAGATACTCTGGTCCACGCGGAATGAATTGCTGTTGATGCTGAGCAGCCTGCAATCGGCTGGCACTTGGTTCCCAACGGCCACGTCCACGATATCACCTGGGACTAAGTCTTCTGCCTTGACTGTCTGAATCTTGCCATCACGTATCACCTTTGCCGTGTTTGCAGTGTATTCCTGCAATGCAGCAATCGCCTTTTCTGCCGAGCTCTCTTGACTAACTCCAACGACTGCGTTCA